>JAACJT020000028.1:1211864-1242763 GCA_009936485.2 Gymnarchus niloticus | reverse complement strand
GGGTGGAGTGGGTGGAGAAGAGTGTCAGGAGTGATTTGTGACAGACAGGTAACAGTAAGAGTGAAAGGGAAGGTCTACAAGATGGCAGTGAGACCAGCTATGTTTTATGGGCTGGAGACAGTGGCACTGACGAAAAGACAGGAGGCAGAACTGGAAGTGGCAGAGTTAAAGGTGTTAAGATTTGCATTGGGTGTGACGAGGATGGACAGGATTAGGAATGAGTATATTACAGGGTCAGCTCAGGTTGAACGGTTTGGAGACAAAGTCAGAGAGGTGAGATTGCATTGGTTTGGACATGTACAGAGGGGAGATGCTGGGTATATTGGGAGAAGGATGCTGAGGATGGAACTGCCAGCCAAGAGGAAAAGAGGAAGGCCAAAGAGGTGGTTTATGGATGTAGTGAGAGAGGACAATGCAGGTGGTCGGTGTGACAGAGTGGGATGCGGAGGACAGGAGGAGATAGAGAAGGTTGATCTGCTGTGGTGACCCCTGATGGGAGCAGCCGAAAGTGAATGATGTATATCACTGTAATGCCAACAAATACTTTAGCTTATAAAATGTATATATACCTGTGGTCATCCAATAACTGGGTCTTAATCATTAACACTAAGTGTCAGAGTAACATAAATTTTGTTTCTGTCCTGTTTGACTATTACTGTAATGCAGTGACTAACCTTCCTAGATCACTGCTGTTATTACAGAGGAACGTGGTCACCTGGCCCACGTTTTCAGCATGGACCTCAAAACTGCTGGATCTGACTCCCACAGGCAACAATACCTGAGAACATAAGTAAAGGTAAGACTCTCAATAATCAGCCCAATGTCATATTAAAATTGGTGTGGACCTCTTACCTGACACCACTAAACCAAAATAAAATAGCTTTCTTCTATTAGACAGGGTACTCTGTCAGTAACACTCAAAACAAGAGTATAAAAAGTCTGGATTGCCTTCAAACGTCACATTTCAGAACACTTCATGTGGACACTGAGCAGACATTTTTAATCATAATTGTAAATATATAAATATAGGTGACATGAAAGGAAAGGCAAGGAAATATTACATTCCATCCATCCACACCCCATAACTAATCCAGTACAGCAAGCATGTCCAAAGTCTGGCCTGTAGCCTAAATGTAGCCTGGCACAGATTTTAAGTGACCCACAGCATCTCTAGAAAAAGGTGCTGGAAGCAGCCCACAGGCCTGGAATCAGTTTTTTTTCCCCCACCTAACGCTGGCAGCACACTCACAATGAGCTATTAGTGTGGCCCCATACTCTTACTTACAATGGCCCATGAGTGCACAGCATGAACACATCTGCCCACAACGGAAGTGCTCCAAGCAACAGGGAGCAGGTTATATCGTAGGGAGTAATAACAGGTTTTTTAATAAAACGTTAAAATTATGTCGTTTATCATGATGCTCTTAGAGCAAGTGGCCTTTTGAAAACACGTCAGTCTGACCCTCTTTGAAAAAAGTCTGGACACCACTGCAGCAAGCCTGGAGTGTACCACAAAACACACGTGATCCAAGGCAGGGAACACACTGCACAGGACATCACTCCACTGCAGTTTGCATGTAATCTCTCAATCATACACACACACAGGGCAATTCAGACACACCTACCAATTGCATTTTGAACTACAAGAGTAAACTAGATTACCTGAACTTTATTTTTTAATAATTAAGTCAGAAATGCCAAAGAAGCTTTTGGTACGGAACAACTTACCTCTTCTGGGAGCTGAATAATGCTAGTGGCATTTGTAGAGGAATAAGTAACATTAAAGTGCAGGACGACAGTCTTGTTGACTGGAGAACTAAAAAAGTACAAGCAACAATGAACAAGCGAGTTGGGTAGCTAATAGTCAGCTGCAATAGCAATAAAACTGAACAGCTAGACACAGCTGTGTTTGAAGAAAAAGACAGCAATAGAAATACATAGTAATAGGACAATTGAGGCTTCAAAACTCACAGTGGGTGGGAGTATCCTGAACTAACCAATCTGTGCTGGTGCTAAATGAGGCTTCAAAACCCGTGATGGGTGGTAGTACTCCCACCCGCCACGTGTTTTGAAGCCTCTTTTGTTGCATTTATACTTTAAAGGATAAAATATGAATAAAGCCTCATTCAGAAAGAACTGGATTCCATACTTCTAAAAAATAAGTCAAATGCAGAGGTAACTAACAATTGGAAACCCTTTAATAATCCAAGTCTGACTGAAAATGTTATATATTTCACACCCTAACCTCAAATAATAGCATGTTTGCCATTCATACCACAAAATACATTTCACAGAAATGCAGGTTATGTACATTTAAAACAGTCAGAACAGCAGATTCCATCCCTGACTTTTACACAAGGCAAAAAAAAAAAAAAAAAACCTTTAACCACAATGTCAGCTATCCGTTCAAACAAAAACATTGCTTTTTGTATTCCAGCAGGAACATGCTACAAAATGCTGCTATTTTGCAAATGTACCACTTACTGCCAAATCACAACATTTCTATAAAAAAAAAAAACTTACAAAACAATATGCACTTCAGCTGAGTTAATAATCTATACATGTATTACCTAGAGCAGAGTGTTAAAATGTGTGACATAGGTGTAAATGGGCAGAATCGTTACTAAAACACAACACAAATTATTAGCCGGTACCTATAGTGCTCTACTATACTATCGCCAATTCTGAGATTGGGGTTCTTTTCCATATGGTAATAGGATCTATTCTATGGCTTTTCATATTCTCAACCTATCAAACATGCTGTCATTCCAACAGTATGTGACTGAAGTATCCATAACACACTTCCCAAAAACATATGGTTGATATTTTAACCTATTGTCTTGAATTCCAGGAACTCTAACAGTCTTCAAACTAAATCCCCGCCTCCCCCCGATAATCTAATCCAGAATACTTTTGACACATCAGCTCGCGATAAATTCACTTCATATACTAGATCAAATTTCATTGCGAACAGGAAAACGGAGCCTCACTGAATCTGGCCCCACTGAGACCTTAGCTTTAAAGGTGTTTTAGTCTGCCATTACCTCATTGGGTTACTAGGCTGAGATGCCTCTTCATGGAAGTTAAACAACTGGTATGTAATCATATTGAAAAGCCCACAAGGGAAAACAAACGTACAGAAGTTAACTCAACTAAATTATGCAGAAATATTGAATGAGCACAGTAAAACGGGACGATGGCACGGCCTCCAGTACAGAATTCTTTGCTCTCTGAAGAATTCACACACAGGCACGGTTATGTCAACAATTCAATTGACCGGGTCCGTGTGAAATTTTGTGACTATGTTATACTTTGAACATTTATGGTGAGAGCGTATTCATGATGCATAACTAATAAGTTTCACAACTTTGAGTAACTGATCAGTAGTGTAAGATCAGCTTAAAAGTACCTTGTAGAAACAGTGACGTTCTGCGAAGTGTTCCTCACTAAATTTACAGTGGATGGAGCGGACAGGGTCACAGCAGCGTCTGGAAAGAAGAAAACAAGAGAAGGGAACACGGTATAGAGCATAAAGGTGCATGCAACACACAGACATGGGAAGATTTCTGTCAATCGGCGCACGGGGTTCTTGAGAAACTCACCACATGTAAGGAGTATTCTTAACGTTAGAGCTAATGCAGGAAGAACTTTATAAGCTAACATCCTGTCCGTGAAGATGACACCTGTCTGCTTCTGCTCTAGAGACAGATGGGCTGAAAGTAAGGGGGGAAAAAAGGGATCACGCCAATCAGGAAACACTCCTCACTTGTTACTATGCGACAGAAAAAGGAAAATTTCTCAAATTTCATAATTGACTTAACTAAATTAAGACACCTACACATAATATGTGCTCACTGATGTTGTGCCACTTGAAATATATAATACAATAACTAGTTTGCACGTTGTACCACACTTCCCTTTTCATATACTCTGCAAGATGAGAGACATACATACGAATAGCTAAACGGATATTTGTGGCCGACAAATTGTAACATCATTGATCTTAATCGCGTTTTCACAAACTCACCGGTCGCTCCTCTAACTGAAGGCTTCGCGGTTTTGCTTCCGTGTCCGTCGCGCGGGTCACGTGACAACGCTCAGCTGACCCGCTCTGAGCGTGCAGACACGTGTCGGCTTCACGTGTTTGGCCGTCTGACGCATGCTTTTTGTTTACCTCCGGAGGGGCCACTTCTGCTGCGAAAACCGCTGTGTGCATTTCTTCAGTACAATCTGACCTCTTCACCTGTAATCGCCATATATATAATTAACATAATTTACTACATATGTTCCAGATGTAGCTACTACAAACTTAGCAGCCGGATTTATTACAGTGTAGAAAAGGCCATCAACCATTCTCATCACCTTGGTGATTGAATCTTAACAGTATATACATCAGACCAGTTAGGACCAAGGAAAAGGGAGAGAGATTAAGTTAGGTAAGAACAGAGTTTCTGAAGTGTTATAATAGGACCGGATTCGTCTGTTGTGCTTGAGCGAGAAATTAAGATTTCCCAGGACCCTTGGCTTAAGTAGCGTTCTGGCCGACACCCCGGGATACATACAGTTTAAATCCACGAGTCAGCGCAGGCAGAGTGACCCCTACAGTGGTCTCCACTACATTTACAGTCCTTCGAGCTATTAGCGGTCTCCGCTGCGTTTAAGGTTCGCCGAGGCTGACCTAGACTAGCGGTCTCCGCTACATATAGGGTGCGTCAACAGGGCAAAAGCAAAATAAAATATCAATAAAATACAAAAAACCTCTAATTATGTATATTGCATGAATAATCACTGCATTTTTACGTCCTTTAAACTTTCACTATAGCTTCTTGGATGGATGTACAATGAACACTGAAATCGTATCCCCTTTTTCATGCATTTTAATGACATCTTGCTTTTTCCTCGCACAGACAGATGACGCTAAACTACGTCCCAAATACGATCATTTTGCGATCCTTAGTCCTTAAGCCGTGCAGATTTCTCGTTTCATATCTGCATCTATACATATTCATTATATTTCAGAATGTGACTGAAATATGTATCGGTTTAAAAATAATCCGGGTGTCTGGTGGTTGAATACAACAATTATATCGAACGACTGGCGGTATATTCAATGGATTTATGACTGTAAAGCATAGAGATTATTGTACATATTGATTGATTTTTCTGCATACAAAACACTAAGGTACCGTATACACACCTGGTTAAATAGTTTTCTTGTAGAATTAACAGCCAGAAACAATTTAAAGGTGCATACCGCCACCTACTGTGTAGGAGTGCGAGCCAGTGTACCAAACATGATACAAAAAATCGATCAAAACTAAATACATCGTCGCAAGAATACTGTATATACTTTAGGAAGACAATCACGTATAGTGAATTCCCTACGAGTCCTACTTTATGAATGCCTGGTTTGTTAAACTCCTGATTACCAAGATCTTGTGGTTGTAGGTTTAACAGCGTAAAACTCAGGTACATATGAATAACTTACCTCGAATAGTACACCCAACATCAAGTCCACCAGCCATCTAAACACAACAGAGAATCTACCACTGTTTGTCCCTGGATGGACAGCTCTACAAAAACACACCTTTTACATATTGTGGACTCCTCATCCTTTGTTAAAAAAGTTGTGTTGCTTTTAATTGGACTTAATTACCTCATAATGTTATTGTGTAGAGACAGCTGCATTCGACTGTCTGTTCCCAGCAGAAAAGCTGCATTTTCTGTAATACTTTAGTACTGCCAAAGTGCATTTACATGCCTGTCAGGATAAATATAGATGACAAAGAATAGAAATTGAGTCACTAAACGTGGCCTTTATGTTATAACAAGATAGATATACTTTAATCTGTACAATCTCTCAAAACATCTGAAAGAGTCTGGAATCACAGTAGGTTATATGGAGACTGTTTTATTTGTACTGTATACTAAAGTTGAACAATTTTCTCCTGCAACTAAAAACATGTGGTTGAGTGTTGTTGTACCGCAAAAGGAAATATCCAAGCATGTCTGGTTCTTTTCAGTATAGCTTCTGAGTATATATCAAGTACAAGTGAAACTTTACTCAAAGAATCATTCATTTGTAGTGATTTGTAAATGCAGTGGCTGAGAGGGTAATGCTGTTGCCTCACACCTTCACCGTTGTGGGTTTGAGTCTCAATTGTGGGGTCCGTTCCAAAAAGAGGGTTTAACAAATCCTACACTCAAACCTGAAATTCTGATTGGAGAGATTTGGGGAAATGACAAATCCTGAAGTCAAAATTTCAGTTTTTTCCAATTGGAATTCAAGGTTTAACTTTAGGATTTGTTAAATCCACTTTCTGGAAAGGGCCCCTGCTCTGTGTCTGTGGTGTTATCATGTTCTCCCCATGTGTTGGTTTTACCCTACAGTCCAAAAATATGCAGCTTATAACTGGTGTCTCCAAATTCCGCATTGAGTAAGATTGTGCATATACTCAATATGATGATTAACATCCCATCCAGGGTGTACCCCAGCCTTGTGCCCCATGCTGTCTGGAATAGGCTTCAGGCCTCCAGTTACCGTAACCAAGACAAACACAGGGTTGCCAACTTTGGCCTGGTGGCTGGCATGAGATTTTGCTTCCGTGCCGCAGTTGTTAATTGTTTGTTAGCGTGAGAAAGGACCCAAAAGCGTGAGTCTCACGCCAAAAGCATGAGAGTTGGCAACCCTGCAAACAGTTAGAGGATGTCTGTAAATGTTATATCTAGATCATTATCATGGGGCAGCCCAATCCCAACTTATTAAACAAGCAGACAGTTGGGTCAAAAATGCTACTTCAGTTACTATACAGCAGCTCCATATTAACCCATATTGAAACTCGTATTGTAGGTGCAGATTCTACTTGTTTTTTGGAACACAGTGACATAAAAATCTGATTATTGATCTGGGACTAGAGCGTTCAAGTCAATATGAAAAAGGAAAAATGAAACTTGCAGTCAATTTTTAAATAAATAATTAAAAAAAAAACTGTTACACCATACTAAAGTGGCAGTAACGAATGCTCTATTTGCATGCGCTGCACGGCCTCCCACGCCAGACGGCGCGTCCTTTAAACCGTGCGCGGCGCAGGCAGGAATAATGGGCGCGTGCGACATGCCCGCCCCGCCGTCGGGTAGAAATAGCGCGCATGTCCAGCGCGCGGGGCATCGTCGCTATAAGTAAGGAAGTAAAATGGCGGACTTGGCAAACGAAGGTAAGGGGCGGCGGAGCGGAGGGGAAAAAGCAAAACAAACCGCAAATGTGCGGCAGTCGAAGTTTGAAAAAGACTCCCCGCGACGGCGGCGGCACTGCGTGAGACGCATTGGCGGCGCTGAGCTCGTCCGTGCCTCGGAGCGGCTCCGGCGGGGCGCTGACAACGTAGATGTCGGGCTGTCGTGGTGCATGGTGCGTTAAATTCCTGGCCTGTGGGATAATCCCACCCTGGGCGAGATTAGGGACAGGCAGGCCGAGGCTTGCGGGTTAGCAAGTCCCAGTTGTGCCGTTTCAGCGGCGAGCCGCGAGAAAGCCGCCGGTGGAGTCCGTTGGAGGCGGTGGAGCATCGGCATGTCCTGCACAGTGTGAATGATATCGGCTCATTATTATTATTATTATTATTATTATTATTGTTATTGTTGTTATTGGTCATGGATCCCCTTTCTGAATATAACGTGCCCAAGCAAATTGGCTGCTAACAAGGAGTTTTGCTGGCTCTGTCTGTCAGGTGTTGTGTGAACTGTTGCTTTAATTTATGTTAATGAAGTATAATTACTGATTCTTTTTTATTTTTTCAGGACGTTTAAACATATTGTCTTTCATGGAACAGCTGCAGAATAACATAACCGGCCTGGTCGTTATTTATGAAGAGATTTGATTAGCCGCGTTAATTTTTTTTTTTGAGGCACAGACATTCGAAGGTCCAACAGCTTCATTTTGTGGGATTAAAGCTGAACGTCGCTGTCGTGTTTTTGTTCTTTCAGGGCCAGCAGTCGCTCAGCAGGCAGCGAGGTGACAGCAGCAATTGGCAGCCGTGTTAGGGGAAAGCCGGTGCCCGTGTTTCGATTTTAACAAACTGCATATAAACATGTATGTTAAAGGACTTACTGACAAATGGGATAGGACCGTATATTTAAAACAACGGTCACATCTGGACATGAAGGACAGCTGCTGTTCAGTCCTGGATACAATGTAGTTTCTGTAGAAGCTCCAACTCCAAGAGATGAGGTGGACCTGGTGTAGTATTGATATTTTTTTTGGAGACATTCTCCAGGGGTGTCTGTACATCGCCTCTTCCTATCATCTGCCAGAATTATTTCCTTGTCCTCTAAGACACAAGTCGGTTTGTGTGTTCTGACATTCCACCTGAAGTCACACCTGTTTTGAGTTCTGTTGCCCCTGGGGATGTCCTTATTCAGACATGGGCATGCCGCACAGGAAAATCCCTTGACAATTTCATTGTTTATGGTTAAGTGACTGTCATCACACATACATCGTGTACAGTTATCCTGGTCAGGGTCGTCAGGCCTTTTAAATGTATTTAGGAAATTGACTAGAAATTGACTTGTATTTAGGAAATTGACTTTATTTCCTTATTGTGGAATGAAAAAATTGTTTCAGAACTGATTTTTTAATGCTGAACTTTAGTTGGTTATTCAGTATGACAATGGTGCACCAGCAGTGCTTTAATTTTGTGCACATTTGACATGTTTTCCAGTGACGTGCTCAGCTTGATTCTAAAATGAATAACATGAAAATTATGGTGTCACTTTAATAGCAGATATTTGCTGGGAGGGTGGGGGAGCCCATTGGTACTAGTGTTAGAACCGATAGATTCTGGTGCTGCTTGTTACACCTGGAAGTACTTCGACCTTGGATGTGCTCTTGGAAGTATTGCATGACTGGACTTGTTTTTAGTCGAGCTATCTGTAATCTGCTAAGGTGCAGATTTGTGGCAGTGTTTTCAAGTTGCCTTTTTATTTGCATCTTTTTGATGCATATTATCCTTTAAATCTGTCTGCTGGAGCAGTATGTGAGTTTGTCATCACTTGTGCAGCTGTGAGTATTTTTGTGACATGAACACAAGTTGTCATGAGATATTTGGAGGCACATTGATGGGGTTTAATCTCGTGACTTGCAGCTTGCCGACCTGCTGCCATTAACCCTTCATTCCCTGGTTTGCATGTAGGGCCACAGCACAGCTGAAATCCTTGCACCAGAGATTTTAAATGTGGCCGTTTCCATTTCAGGAGGAACTTGCCATTATTTGACTGTTTGCACTGAACTGGGTCTTCCACTAAATAGCATGTCTAAAGTTTATTTTTAACTGGCCATTTTATGGACATCCTTTTCAGGAAGGAAATGTTTAGAAATCTTTATTCAGAAGTGTTTTTGCTGTTGCAGAAATGCAAGATGTAATGTTTTACTATGAAGGTAACATCTAAAGTTGCTGACATGCACAGTGTAGGGTAAAATTGGGCATGTGGGTATTTTTAATTGCCATAATTGTTTAATTGCTTTATGATAACCCTAACTCCTCTGTCTGAGGGATCCATGATTTGTAGGCTACAACTGATTTGGATGATTTTTAAGAAGCAGGTCTGTCAAAATCAGATGGGAGATGTATGCTAGGGCTGTGCAACTTGCTTGTTGCTTATCACGTGCTCCCTTTGGCATGGGTACAGAGAGGCTTAAAGGCTGCAAGTTTTGAAGATGGTACTACAGTGCTCGAACTGATTGGTTAGCTGTGTCACATGCTGTGTCAGGTACTTCCCCAAAGTTGGACTGTCCTGTGTTTTTGTAGATTTTATGAAATGCCTGAGACTGGGCTGGCTCGGGGGTATCACTTTGACCTCAAACATGCAAGGTTGTAAGTTTGGCTTCTGCTCTGGCTCTGTTTTGTAGAGTTGGCATCTTCCTCACAAAAAACTGGTTTCTGTAAATAGCCTGTGATTTGTGTGTCTTATGATGGACTAGTATATCTTCCAAGGGTGTTCCCTGCCTTATACCCTGTGCTTCATGAGATAGGCCTAGACTCTCTGTAACCTACCCTTAAGATTAGCACTTCTAGGAAATTAAGATTTTCTATTAATAAAAGTAGCTATATCTAATCTGAACAACACATTTGATCAGTGGAATGTTGTGCCAGTTCCTAAGATCTACTTGATGGTAGTAGGGGTTGGCCTAAGTCCAGAGAAGACGGGTCAGCTGGGAATTCCCATTGCTGTGCTGTGGAGAGGTCTGGAGGAAGTGTTGATCTTCAGAGATCCTATAGCCAATCAGCAAGAGCTTTAGCAACAAGGCTGGGGGAAGTGTTGACAGGAAAAGCAGTGGAGTGCTTTATGGCTCTTGGGAGGCTTCAGTGTTAAAGGTGTGCCATCCGTGGGTGTTACCTTCTTACAGCTGTTTTGATGGTCTTTGGAAACCTGGATGGTGCTGCAAAACCTGAGACCACAGTTGACTGAATACTTGTCTCTGACTGCAACTGTAAAAAATAATTCATTAGACATAGATTTAATCGACTTGGATTCAGTTTTAATTGTTGCTTGACATACTTAGAGTTGGGCCTGATTTCATGAGTCACTTTCCTCTGTTCAGCTTGGTAGCATGAAGTGGGTCATGGTGTTACACCCGTGACAAGCAGTTATCACACTTCTTGTTGCTCTAGAAAATTCTCTTGATTTGGCTGAGGTCTATAAAGTTGCTGTCTGTGCTGTAACTGAGACAGGCTTCTTGCTTTTGGTAGCACAGTTGCTCAGTGTTGTTTTACTGATGGTTGGATGTGTCATTATAATGACTGGTCTTATAGTGGATTGTCCTTGGGGCCTTTATGGCTCCTTTATAACTCCGGGACATTTGCCTACCTATAATGCTAATAGGCCTGGTTGTGGCATTGCTGCATGTTAGGAGTTTTTTTTTTTTTTTTAAAAACTGCTTGGGAACCTTTAAATCAAAAATCAGTACAACCAAGTTCCACAAATTCAGCCGTCTGTGACAAATGAAGACAATCGCTTTGCTTTTCGTCGTATATCGTGACACTGAAGTCTACCGCAGCACATACAGATGAGTGGGCTTGTGGTCCAGCCATGTTCATAAGATTGTGACCTTGATTTCGATTGGCTCCCCCCCGGCTGGTCCAGTCTTTCAGTTTTGTTTTTAGTTAAATTTGTTTCCTGGTGCTTGGCCAGCAGATGGGGGGAGGCTTTATAAATGTAACTCGCTGTCATTAGCTAGTTTTGACACGTTTGCTTTGTGGTAAGTGATAGGAGACCCGTGAGTCATGTGCTGTTTGATGTACCCTGCTCTGCTGGATTCAGTATTCTGGCATTGCAAGTGGCTGCCTCAGCACATGGGTAACAGAATTGAATTGGCCAATAAGAGACTGTTAAGATGGCGGGTGTGGCCCTGTGGTGGGAGGTCCTGTCCTGACCTGTTTTGTTATAGGGTTTTAAAAGTACTGGGCTGAGTTGGTTGCCAGTGTGCCCTTTAACCGGATGGGTGGTCTTGGAAAACATTATACAAGTTTGTTTCTGGTGCCGCTGTTAATCCAGCATCAGGAAGGAGTAGGGCAACTATAACTGATGGATAGATTGGAGGTGTGTTTTGAAATGCAGCTGTAGTCAGCTCTGACTGTTTTTCTTTCTCTTTCTCAGAAAAACCTGCCATAGCTCCTCCAGTGTTCGTGTTTCAGAAAGATAAAGCGCAAAAGGTAAGTCTACGCAGGCCATGTTCTGGACCGGTGTGGTGGAATTTCCCTCCTGTCAGTAAAATGGCTGTGGTGGGTAAACAGTTGTTGACTTTGTTTCAGCGATCAGCTGATGGATCTAGTGCAGAAGATGGAGATGGTGAGTCTGGATTTGTGGAAATGCTTCCTTAGTTTGATGCCCCTGCCGTTCTCTAGCGATGAGGGTATTGTTTTGCAGATTCAGACAAAGAGGACGGTGGTCCACCAGCAAAGAGAGAGAGAACATCATCGTTAACACAGTTCCCACCTTCACATTCTGGTAGCTCTGCACATTTGCTTTTCAGTCCTTTTCTCTACTGTAGCCTTTTGATTGATCTTTTAGCTCGTTGCAAGTTTGTAATCCAACAGTTCATGCCATTTGAGTTACCATTTTCCTACAGAGTTCCATTTTTTGTTTATAAACGGCACTAAAGCCTAAGTATGGTTATGCATCCATGTTTTTCTTATTGCAGTTTCCAAGAACAATGTCTTCATGCCATCAAGTTTAGGTCAGTCTCCATCTGGCAATTCTGACTCTGAGCCCGGTGAGACTTTGGAATATTGTTATCAAGTTACTGTAGTCGAGATTTACAGCCATTCAACCCGTTTTATGGAAATGTCATCTGTCTTAGTTCCTACATATTTTGAAGTGTAGTTTTCTGTGTACTGAGATGCCTTATTCCTTGCTGTAAGTTGTTTGACAGTTGGGGTACACTGTCATCAAGGCAGCCTGTGTTTTAAAGTCTAAGCTGTTGAGTATTGCTTTTTTAGTTGCTTGCACTTATTCTTTGAAGTGTATGTAGTGTGATGGGGAACAGGTGTGAGACTTGGGTATCGGCTCCCTTTTTCCTGATCTTTTTGGCTGGTTGTTCAGCTAATTAAATATTCAAGTTATAATCCTGAATGCACCTTGAGCAGCCCAGTGACAGTTAAACCTTTTACAGAGGAGAAGTCCTTCGGATTTCGTCTAAAACCACCTACGTTGATCCACGGACAGGCACCGAGTGCTGGTGGGTGTCTGCATGCTTGTGTCCTGCTAGAACAGTTCTTCCCTTTCCTGGTTCTCAGTGCACACATGCTAATGTAAGCTCTTGGTTAGGTTTGATTGGTCTGTTTAAGAATTAATTTTTAAATTGAGTGCTTTTCCTGAAAGTTAGGACTATAACAATTATTCCTTTCAAAATACATTGTTTTAGGGGTGGACTGAGGGTGTAGTCATTTGTTTTTTAATGAAATCAGTAAGCATTTTCTAACTTCACAAATCAACAGGAACACCCATCTGCCAGTCAGCTTTTTATTCAGTGCAGGGTCCTTCAAAGCTTATCCCAGGCAGCATGGGGTACAAGGTGAGAAATTTAGGCATGGCAGCTCTCCTAACCGCAGGGCTTTGCATTGTGGGAGGAAACCCATACAAGGTTGGGAGAACATGTAAACACACTGCAGGTGGGATTTGAACTCAGTCCTAGACGTCAGAGGCAGCAGTGCTTACACACTGAGCTGCCGTCTATTTGTGGTTGATGCGCTCCAGATGTATAGCAAGGCTTCATGTAACACGTTCTGTTGTGATCTGAGATTTTGTATGCTACATAAAACCTGATTAACCGTTCATAGAACTGAAAAGCCAGTTAGTGGGTCAGCAGGACCTGAATTTGAAAAAGAATCTTCTGAAGGTCTTCTGGCAAAGTGTGCTGGGAGTGGAAGATTGGGATCAAAGGGTACAGATCAGGATGCAGACTGAGGAAATTACGTTTCTAATGGTGCGTTCGGCACCACGTGGTACTGGGCTCGACTCTACTCGCTTGGCGTTCCGCTTCCATTGCAGAAAGCTTGTGGTCATGACGCTGCACGCAATTCCCATAACGTCATCTTTAACGCAACAAGAACGAACAATGGATGATATGGAAGGGATTCTGTATTTGATTCTCTGTGGCTATTTGTCACAGCAAGGAGAGAACTTTTATTTCAGAAGAGGCTGAGTGCAGCAAAACAAAACACCGCTGAAAAACGGTGGTCAGACGGTCCGTGGCGGTGACTTTGCAAATAGTGAAAGATCTGAAACACGTACACAGCATACCCATATTAATATGTAATAGTAGTTAATCACGGCATGGTTTTGTGGGCGTCCATATCGGTTAAAGCTAAAAAGAATATACAGTCAGTCGAATCCAGAATTACTTGCTAAAATGTTTTGCTCGGTATACCCCGTTGTGTGACAGTGCTGTTTCTCTCTGACCAGTCAGTAGCTTGCAGCATTTTCACGCAAGTCATAGTACCTACTTGGCTCGATTGGAACCACGGCAGAGATAGTACCTAGTCCCATTTTTTGATACCATCGTCCATTTTACCAAATGGAAATGCAAAAATGGTGTGTAGAGTCGAGTCAAGCTGGTTCCATGCAGTGGAAACGGGGCTTGAGATAACCTGTCAGCCTCAAGGCTCTTAGGAGAATGGCAGGGAACCTGATGCTACCAAAAGCAAGAGCTGGATTCTTCAAATTGGTGAATGTTGGGAGTAAGTGAGACTATGGTGCAGAGGCTCAGACAACGTGCCGATTGTTCCAGGTGTGCCCAGCCAGAAGCCCAAGGAGCAACAGCAGCGCAGCGTGTTACGGCCAGCGGTACTTCAGGCCCCCCAGCCCAGGTCATTCCAGCTTTCCAGTGAGTGAGCCCATGCTGACCCTCTTGTAATTCACTGAAATCTGAATGTGAAATATGTTTGAAGACACCTTGGTAATGCCTGCCCCTTTCCTGGTTCAGTGCTTGTTAAAGTGGTGCCTCGCCCTTCGATGTTTCAATAGTCCCTTAAGTGCTACTTCTGTTTTTCGTAGCAATTACAGACTCTACCAGTGGGACAAATGGGGTGAGCAAGTCCTCTGAGGAGAAGGTCGTGGCTCAGGCGGCCTCTCAGAATACCTCAGAGAGCTCAGATGGCTTTCCAGAGGTGACTGCCAGATTGCAGGTAAGGATGGCTACCCATGGTGACGATGCATTCAGTTTTTATTGGGGGGGGGGGTCTTTCCATGGGGTGCAGCATTGTCTTAATGGCTGTAACCCATGTTTGAAGTCCAGGAGCACCAAGTGAAAGCCAGAGACCCACCATAGATCCTCCCCCAATGCATCTGTGTAGATTGTAATATTTCTACATATTAAGATTAGTACAAGACATATAGCATTAACTTAACTGCTGTTGTACTCACTTTGCAGTGAACTCTTCTGATTTTACTATTCAAAATTTTGCCCCTGAACTGAAGGACTTGTAGTGTTTGACGACTTCTACAAATGGATGTGGACCATCTCACTGAACATTGCTGCGTGTATTTTGTTAGAGCCTACCATTTAGTCGGCTCAAATAGAACCTGATGCTTGGTTCAAATTCAAGGACTACTGTTAGTGTACTGAAATTTCCATAGCAAAGAAAAAGCAGTGATTTGCTATGAAACACTACTCTGTGGCGGAAAATGACCCATCATGCAATGGGAAGACTTGCCGTCTGTGTTGACAGGAAGTGCTGCTGACCAATTTTCCAGTGTGTTTTTTGTCATCCCATTCAGTTTAAGGATCTAATCTAAGTTGGTCACTTGAATTGTATTCCGAGCTGGCTCTGTCCATATCACACACCAGGGTTCCATGAGTCATCCCATCTTTACTTTCTATGTAGTTACCATTTTGATTTGGCCTCTAAGCTTTCTGACCTGATCCGAGGTCACACTTTAGACCATTGCAGGGCACACTGACACTTTGCAGTCAGTGATTGGTTTAGCTAAAAGTGTCTGCAGACTATGGAAGGAATTGGGAGTGGCCCACACAAACCCATGGGAACATGAACCTGTAGATGCTGGGTGTAGGGATTCGAACTTCTCATCCTGGTGGTGCAATGTCAGAGTGCCGAGTCATTGGCTTACAAAACCATTTGGGTGGAAAAATTTAGTAGTTTAAGAACCTTTTAAATTGACTGGTTTCACAGATGTTCTTGCTTTTTTTTACCATTTGATGTGAAACGAATTAATAGAGGAACCAAATCTTATGGCATCTGTTTCTTCAGGCGGAGCAGAACAGAGAACGTTTGGAAGCAAAAGACAGCGGTTCTCTAGCAAGTGACTCTCAGTCCGAAGAAACTAACTACTTCTTGCAGTGCATCAGCCCTCCCAGGTAGTGCTCACGGGTAGGTATCAGTTCATACCCCTCAGTTTAGTCCTTATAACTTTGGTCTGCTGATCTTGCAGCACAAAGAAGGTCTCCGACAATGCTGATGCTGGATCGAAGTTCATTTTTGGACAGAATATGTCTGACCGTGTTCTGGTGAGTTCAAAATGCAGCAGAATAGTTTTTTATTCAACATTTGAGCCGGTACAGAGTTTTTTTTAATTTCCGTCTCCATTTAAGAGTCCCCCAAAGACCATTGAATTGTCAGCAGAGGGCAGCAAAGAGTTCCAAACAGCTCCTGGACGTGAGCCCCCACCAGATGTCACAACTGAAAAAGGTGAGCATGCTCTACTAAAGCAACTAGCCTGTATTGCTTCAGGAGTAATTTTTTTGTAGCCTACTTGTGCTTTTACCAAAGTCTTACAGTGTATTGTAATGGATGTGATGCCTCAGTCAGACTGCCTTACCCTGCTCCATTGACTCGTTTAGTGCATGTTTCAGTGAACAATGTGGCAGAGTCTTTGGAGGAGTCTGCAGCAGCTTACACAAAAGCCACAGCCAAGAAGTGCTTGCTAGAGAAGGTAGAGGTCATCACTGGAGAGGAGTCTGAAAGCAATGTGTTGCAGGTATGTGGGAAGATACCCAGTAGGCTTTTTTGCTTCTAAATAGCCATGTTGTGTCCTCCTCATCACTAGTTATAAGGCTTTGATCTCCCAGCTTGAACAGCACGAGGACTTGGAGATGCATTAATGTCAGCCTCTTGTCTCCGTAGATCCAGTGCAAGTTATTTGTGTTTGACAAGACGTCCCAGTCCTGGGTGGAGAGGGGGCGTGGCCTCCTGAGGCTGAACGACATGGCGTCCACTGATGATGGCACCCTGCAGTCAAGACTAGGTACCATAGTCTGCTGAAAAGCTCCAAGGCAGACAGCTTGATTGGCATCTTTAAGTCTGCTGCCTGCCCTCGTTGGTCTCTTAAGGCTGAGGGAACTCTGACACCTCCATTTCAGCACATTCTTTTATTCCCACCTGTATGAGTAATTCCCATCCAATGGATAAGTCAAAACTCAAACTTATTGGCAAATCATCCATGCAGTGATGTGTGTCACGGTAGTAGAATGACATTTTCTAAGTAGCCACTTTTAATAATGGTCTCTGTCATATTCATAAGCACTAGAACAGCAGAAAATCTGCTAGCTGTCATTACCTGCTAGAATTTCAATTATTGTCAGTGAAATTGTATTGTTGAGGCACCGGTACGCTGCAGTCTCGCGTGATCTAATCTGTTTTGTACATTGAGGCCAATGGGAGTGTCAGCTGATTTAGTTATTATGCCCCTGTACTTCAGTAATGCGAACCCAAGGCAGCCTGCGTTTGATCCTCAACACCAAGCTGTGGGCCCAGATGCAGATCGATAAAGCAAGTGAGAAGAGCATTCGAATCACTGCTATGGACACGGAAGACCAAGGGGTCAAAGTCTTCCTTATATCGGTATGTGCGGTTTCTCCGTACTCGTCAGACTGTGCAGCAGTACATGTAACGTTACTGCAGTGTGTGTACATACACACACAGTTATCAGTGCAATTCTGTCCTTGTAAACACATCGACCCTCTATAGGCAAGTTCAAAGGACACGGGACAGCTGTACGCAGCCCTCCACCATCGCATCCTGGCCCTCCGGAGTCGTGCTGAACAGGAAGCAGAGAGCAAGACGGCCGCCCCGGAGACGGAGGTACCTCGATCCAATGAGGATGACAGCGACGAGGACGACATCACCCCCGCAGCTGGCTCCACCCCAACTAGTGGTACATGACCCTAGTGTGTCGCTGAGATGAGTGCCTCCTGTCTAGTATCAGCCAGTCTCCTTTCGGGATGGTGGGACCGCTCTACTTTTAGCCCTGCTATTTTAGATGTCCAGCGAGACTGGCTAATCTGGTGTACAATATATAAAGAGAAAGTTGTCACACTTTGTGACATTTACTGTAAAACTGCACGTTAGCTATACCTGTGCCTTGCCAGCTTTAATTTCGGTTACTCATTACTGTGGTGTATGATGAGCAGACACTGAAGGATGGGGCTGTCAGTCAAGTACACAGTCTGCATCTTCGGTCTAAATCTGGAAAGATGCTGAACCCCCAAATTTAACTGGACTTAACATTAAGGTAGTAAATTCATTGTAATCTGAGTTGCCTTTTAGTGAAGTGCTTACTCTAATTGCTTTAGTTCAGGGATGTGGCGGGTGGGTGTGAGTGGCCTCCTCCCATATCTATGGGACCCAATTGGAGCATTGTGGGGTGTTGACTGTGGCACCATTGCTCGTGCTCTTCCCTGCAGGACTTTTTTTTTTTTTACTACCACTTGGACACGGTCTGCTCTGAGCCTGGCAGCTTTTCCACCAGGCATCTCCTAAATCAAGTAGGCGCAGACATCCTTCTGTTTCTGCACTTTAGATGTTTGGCATTTCTCTGCACTCTAGAGGATCTGAGCAGGAAGGAAGACATTTATGCCAACATGATATGCAAACAGCGCTCAGTTGCTAAGACTGTTATCTTGTCTTTAAAATCCAGCCAGCACTGGGTGTAATGGTTTAGTATTGGAGTTGATTTACCTCAGACCTGGTTTTCAACTATTGAAAGCGTTGCCTGTACTCGCTGCACTTGGGATTGTACTATGACTAATGCTTGTGTCTAATGCTTTCTCACAGCCAATTTAATACAGTCAATACATCCAGTACTCTGTACAAGCAGTTAGACCTAAGCTTCTTCCTTCTGTTAGTGGTTTGTTTTTTTGGAGCTGGACTCTGAAGCTTTTAACATAAACGTTTCTCTGGGTCCTGTTGACGTTTTAAAATTTCTTGTTTTTCCATGAAATGTAGTTTGGCATTTTGTTGACCTTGCCTCCCTCGCTCTGTCTGACAAGTTGACATTCAGCGAGTTGGTATCCGCCTAGATTTATTACATTTGCTGCGTTTTATGGCCAGAGTGATTTGTTGTTTTAACATCAAATCAAACTGAAATATAACCAGCGGGATTTTTTTATGCTGGGTTTAAAGTTTGACTCTTGTTCCCTGTAAGGTTTATGATTTTAAAAAAATGTACCTCAAATTCACATGAACACTGCTTCCTAGCCCAAAGGTTCCACAGCCTACTTTTTTAGCTCGTCTTGTTGTTTTGTGCATAGCTTTGCTGCGTGTCCCTCACCCATTCCTCCCATGGGTGTACACAGTGAAAACGAAAAGCAGTTGGCTAGTCAAACACCTGGCTATTTACAGTTGGAAATTGCCACCACATTTAGGAATTCCTAGGTGATAAATACAAATTTTTTCCTATTTTCACAAGCTTCAAACCTCTTGTGCGAGAAAACAGAACTTGAGCTTTTGAGGAAGATGGTGGGGAAAATGCTGCCATCGACAGCAGTCCTGTATTTTGCCAATAAAATGATCCAAAAAGGATCCCATTTTAAAATTGTGTGTTTACGTCTTGGTGTGACTATATGTAAATTTGGTACTTTGCCCAGAGCTGCAGACTTTCATCTTCCTGGACATAGCAGAAGTGATTGAATACACTGAATTATGCACATAGTCCTCCAGGTGGACAGTAACCTATAGATGAGATTAAGGCTCCTGATCTTGTTTTAGGTACCAAGTATCCCCCCTCCAGATGCAGTGCAGTCATGACCCAACATTCATTTGTCTTTGAATACATCCTGTGAGGCTGGAGTGCCTTTGACATGGGTGTTTAGTGTTTAAACATGTTTAGTGTTGGTATGGTCTAGAGTATTTACATTATGGCATTTGCCATTTCAGAGCAGTCGTCTTTAGGCCTTACGGTTTACTGGCTGTGCGGATGGCATGACGATGTTGAGCAGTATGGGCGTCACGGATCAAAGCCAATGGTATGGATGTCCAGCTTGTTTAAAGCCCCGCTTTTTCTTTGCAGGCCCCCAGGAGGCTGGTGAGACGGCAGACGGCCCAGCTGTTGGAAGCACATAGCAGCGCCGCCCTGCCTGCCGGAATGCTACGGTTGGCACGTCGCAGGCACCACAGCGGATGCCCGTCTAGCCCAACCTAGAAGAGACGGTCCATGCTGGATGTTTCCAACATCTGAGCAATTTATTCTCTGCGTTCATAGTAAACCAGGGTGGTTTTTTATTTTGTTTATTTCAGAACCCCCCCATCCCCCCAGCTTTGGTTGTGGACTTGCATACTCATCATATTGATGAGAGAGACTGTGGCCCTCCCCACCCTCCTTAGCGATGGATTCAGGCCCCCACCCCTTCCCAGTGTGAGGTTATACACATTGTAAGACTTGGCGGTTTAAAATATCAGACCACATTGTTTATCTGGCAAAGAGATTTTGGATGCCCAGCATGACTCGGCATTGTCACCTGGTAACGTTTTCTCAACTGCTTACTTTATAATTCATTTTATCCTTTGTTGAATGACGTCTGCTCTATGATGTAGTCATTTGTAACATTGCGTATCCCCTAGCTATACTGCTTAGTCACTTTCTGGCAACTGGCTTAATTACCCCTATTGTTTAAAGGGAAAACAGGATAAATTAAACTCCCATTTGATAGATGCACAAAGGGTTAAAATAGTTCAATATTGATTTTATGAAAATGTTAAATTGTCTGATTTGTGCTAATTTACACTTGTTTGGTGCCCAATTAATCTGAAAAATAGTGGACACTGTATTTATCAGTATTATTCATACTTGGGTATTGATCCACTTTTTTAATGTACTTCTGATCACAGGTTTGGAATTGTCAATTTTTGTGAATTTGTCCAGGTCTTTAGGACACATCAGCATTTTTCCTGAACAACTTTTTTTAACAGTAGTCATCTGCTCATGACACGTGCACATGTCAGTGCTTGTGTTTGATGTTGGTAGGCAATATTTAAGACTTCATTGTTGCAGGGATCCAAAGTGCTCTGGTCCATATGCAGTTTGCCATAACATTCAGCACGGCACTATTGTAGTTACTTTCCTTTTCTGTAGTCTAACTTGCCTACCGGTTTTGTTTCCCTCTCCGCACGGCCTCTTACCGTTTTTTTTGCATTGTTCCACCAAAACAGTAGGATTTGGTAAAGGTCGCATGCTTTTTTTCCTTAGTAAACGTTGCTCAAAGCGCTTAATGGACCTCCAGTGCTGTGACTGGTTTTCCTCTGAGGAATCTGCAGGCCACCTCCTCCCAGGTCACTTTGGCTTACCACTGTTTTGAGTGCCATGTGACGTGTCGCCAACGGAGGTCCTCTTGGGCCAAAACAAAGGCAGCATCTCGATGTGGATCCCCAATTGTAATTGGATGCGTTGATCCGTGCTATTAAAGGTCATTGACGAGCCATCCTTATGAAGGTAATTGGTTAGTCTGCACCTATTTTTGCGCAGGCAGAGGTATACTTTTGGGTTACTGACATTTACACAGATCATTGCACAGACTAAATGTCATTGCAGTTTTTTTTGCCAGGAGAATGCATTTCCAAACGGCATTAAGGATTGGGTTAAGCTTTTTTAAATGCAGAATATACATTTTTAATTCAAAGCATGTCTTTCTCCAAAGAATGACTAATGGCACCTTATTTCAAAGCTTGCTTGGGGATCAGCAAATGCTAAGATTTTTGAATTACATGCTGTTGTACGCTAGGTGGCATTGTATATACATGAGGGTGAGAAGTCATGGGTCAGTTCATTGCAATAGCTCGGTCTGCTAAATTCAGTGACGTATCCCTTACTGAAAAGTTTATCAATGGTAAATTGCTACTGTATGTAAATGCCCTTGAACATTTTATCATATGAAATTGGTTTATCAAAATGTTACTGTCCTAAATATCTTGTGGTAGCAGGCCTTTTAATGTGAAAACACATTTTAAGGGACAATACAAAATGGAAGTATTGGTGAAGTGTAAAACAAATTCCTGTGTATATTCTTGAACAAGCAGCCTTAGTGTAAAGGGTTATTCACCTCTTCATTTTCTACTGTTCATTGCAATTTGTAGAGTCACCTGTTTTGTGCATATTTCTTATTTATGCTTATGTAGCAAGGTACAAAGGATGATTCCTCTGGGATGATTCCTCTGGTCACAGGGCTCACAAATGAATGTGACGTTTTTGTATAGTTAAGGGAATTTAGTCTCTACTGTTTCTAATATTCCGATTGTTTCTCAGCAATATGAAAGAAATTGGCGTCTTCTAGGATTTATGGTCCTGTTTACATATGACTTTGGATATTTGCTGCACGTGGGAATCAGTGTGAACACATTGAGAAGGTTCTCTTGAACTGCTATAATACTAGTGAAATACAAATTTGCTGCTGTTTTTTTTTTATTTGGAACCCCTTTGTGTTTGGGTACACATCCCCTTGTTTAAGACTTAATCCTTTTAGGTGGAAATTCTCGTTTTGTGGGGTAATTTTTTGTGCAATTTTGACATCGCACCCCCCTTCCCCTGTTGAGATGCTTGTTACATTTTTATTCATAAGTTTGAATTAACGTACATAATTCAGTAAACCGTATATGTTTTACCTGCTAAAAAAGAACATTGACAGATGTGTTATGCAACACGTATAGTAGTTGCTGTGTTTTATTCAGCATACTTTTTTTGCCCTTTCTTGGGTCTAGTGTAATCAGATTTTAGTGCACCCCCTGTATTTGGTCTGACAGGCACTCTACACCTCGTATTTCAAAGTTTACAGGCATGCCGGGGTTGATGCCATGCTTTTAAGGTGATCGTTGGTATGTTCTTGGATTTATACAAGCAGCTGATGATCAGCCTGTTTTCTCAGTTTGGATAAGAACTAATGTATCTGCCCCTGCACTGGATTTGTCGGTCCATAGTGTGATCATAACCAACAATGCAAAATTTTATTTGGTTTGAAAATGGAAAGACAGTGATGGTATTGGCAGTTATAATCAAATCTCTTCTAATTGACCAAAGTAGCTTTTGGTGTAGGCTAGACATACAGGCAGTGTAATGGAATTACTTTGCATGTGGAAACTGCAGGGAGGTATGAGGGTTAGTTTACTGCCATGTTAAAGGCAAGTCTAACTAACATTCTGACGTCCCCATTGTGACCTTTACACCATCTTTGAACTATGATACTTTATAGCTTTACTGCCTAAAGTTACCCAAATGTAGTAAGGTTTAAAGGCATTTGAGAGGAATTGGAATTCATAACTGCCCACACAATTCAAAATTCATTTCTGAGCCCTTTTATTACCTGTCCAAACTAACTTCACTTGCTTTCAACTATATTAAAAACAAATTTCTAATCTGAGGCTATCACTTGTTTTAAAATGGTTTATGTGAAACTGTCCTATCAAATTGTATTTGATTAAAACTTTTAACAAAATATTGGCTTTCCAGTTGTCTTAATACATGTTAATTTGATCATTTTCACCATTTGTTGAGAATTTTTAAAAGCCTAGTTTGACCTTTCAGCTTCTGCATTAATTTTTTTCTTAAACATTTCCTTACTCATGTCATTCTGTAGAATTTCTCCATTTCTCACGGCAAGCTGCAGTGTAGAATATTAACTACGTTACATATAGGGGGACACTCTAAACAATGATGACTTTAAATGAGGAGACCAGGTGTTGGAAGAGCACAGCTCATTATTCGTATATGATCATTAAATGATTTGCTCCAGTTGTGTGTGTGTGTGTGTGCGCATGCATGCATGCATGTGTGCCAGTTTTTCCACTGGCAGACTTGGCGTTCTCTATACCCCCTTTTGGAATATTCAATGCATTCTACCTTCCCTGGTCCTATGCGCCAGCATACGAGTCTATATGTAAAATTGTGCTGGAGCTAATGCAGACAGGTTATAAGTGGGATGGTATGTGTAGATGGTGTCCAATCCTTGATTAAACAAAGTAATTATCACCCGTGGTTTAATTAACAATGCAAAAACCTGTTGCTCTGGTTCTTGTCCAAACCAACAAAACCATGTAAATAAGCTTGATCATTTACACCTAAATACCTGAGTGAATGAACAGGAGCTCAAATATCTGCTGTCAATTGTTTTTTAAAAAAAAAAAAAAAAAAAAAAAACTGCTTTCCCATGCAAGAATGGAATGGGGATCTAATTTTCCTTGAATTTTTTTTATACACCCCACCATCTGGCGGGTGATCACCCAACTGTTAGCTTTTGATAGTATATGAGCTCGTTTGATGCCTCCATGTCAAAGGAAAATTTTAATTGTCTACTCCTCTGAATTAAGCTTAACCCAGTCTTAAATCCTTTATTTGCTACCAGTATCAAGCCAGTTATAACAATCTACATCCTTGTCTTAATGCTTACTTCATATGTAGATACACTTAGCTGACCTCAAATTTCATGAAATATTTCTGGTTAAAAACTTGCATTTAAAAAAAATGCCTCAACATACCTTCTCCACTAATGGCCTTCTCTGATTTAAGGTAAATGATGATGCCATTACTTCATTGTCCAAATCCTCACTATGTTCTTACAAGCAATGCAGAATTAACTGACCTCAACTGGCTCATTTGATTATATAAGTAAACCATCACAGTATAAATAGGCATCTGCTTGCTGCATGAGGACATAGACTGTCAGGTCATATGACAAGGATGAGTTCTGCCATCGAATTGAATATGATGAGGCCATTAGTCCATTTTCCCATCAGCTGTATGGTATAATGATTTAAAGTTCTGTAAATACCATGCTTTGAAAAAGCTATGTTGATGTCAAGCTTATAAATGCACACTGCAATAAGTACTTTTAGACTAAATCAACAAAAATGGTAGAATGTCCCATGTCATACAGCTGAGATTCAGTGTGACATACAGTATCTTGTAACCTTATCCCCTTTGATGTGAAACTCTTGAACTTTCATGGATGTACTCAAATATAGATTTTCCTACACTGTCCAGATTATGAATCCCTAACTGAATTCAATGTGCTCTTCATCCTACTTCAGTTCATTAAAGCTTATTGAATTTATGTGTCTCAAGCATTAAATTTGATTAAATCCTGTCAATAAAATTAAGTTAAAGTTAGGTTCAGGTTCAAGTTAGATTCAGAATAGTTGTCACTGCCTTCCTACCCTAAAAAGAGGAGTTAAACCTGTTTACCATGGTGGAGCTTCCAAACCAAATCCCCCTCCTTGTTATTTAAAATCCATCAGCCATGTGTACCAAGCCACGACTGCAAATTAAAAGTAAGAATTGCCAGCATAAATTTGTTTTACTTGAAAAATGAATCAACTGTTGTAGTCGTGCAATACAGATATTGTGCTTTCAATGACTTCAAATAAATTGTGCAAAATATGCCTATTTATTTGGTTTATCAGTTGGAAACAAATGGTGAGTTAATTGAACCATTTAATTAATCTCATGCTGTCGGTGGTGTTTAGTACTTCTAGTTAATCGAGGTGAAATTCTTAATTTCCTTGGCTTTGTTTAATCATAGTTTGACTACACAAATTTCTTATGGTGAATGTAATCAGTATGCTATTACTCATTTAGATATGTCCATGTTATTATTCAATGTGAAGCCATGGATCAGATTTTCATTTCTACTGTACATTTCATAGTCAATATTTCCTCTGTAAATGGATTCCAAGTTGTGGTTTTACCCTAAAGAAAAACCTTAAGCTAGTGCAACTATTTTAAAAATGAAGATTTATCAGCATTTCAATATTGATGTGACTTGTTTGCTCTTAAAAATATAAACTTATGCAAATACTGAAATATATTTAGTATATTTTGTGTATTTGTAAAAATACTTCATTAAGTTGACCTGCTACTCTCATTGGTACCAATTGTTGAAATGTGCCGGTTGACAATGAGTATGATGCTTTAAAAACTGAAGATTGTTTTCTATGATAGCCAGATATAGCATCCAGGATGTCTTCTGCCTTATACTCTGTGCTTCTGTGGACACCCTGCAGGCTCACTGTAACCCTACAGTGAATAAGAGATCTCCCAAGGTTTCTTCGTCCTGAGGGAGTTTTTCCTTGCCACTATTGCTTTTGGCTTACTCCCTGGAGACCTTGGGCCCGGGACTATGTAAAGCACTTTGTGACAGTGCTTCTTGTTAAGGGCACTATATAAATAAAATTTAATTCAATTAAATCATAGAACAGTGGTTACTAAAGTGGGGGGCGTGGCAAGGCAAATTAATGAGGCATGCTTGAGCATAACATGGACAAGTTTGTGAGAGGCCTCCCAGCTAAACGTACAGCAGAGGATGTCTTCACCAACTCAAAGCACAACTTCCAAAGCAAAGACAACAAAATATGACGAGGCATACATCGCCCTCAGCTTCAACAGTGCAACGGTGGGTAACGAGGAGAGACCAGAGTGTGCTGTGTCTTAGAATACTACCTTCTGACAGTTTGAAACCGAACAAGTTACGGCGCCACTTGGAGACAACACATCCGGAGCACAAAGACAAGCCAGTTGATTTCTTCAGAAACAAACTCATGAACCGTTGTGTGCAACAGAGTCGCTTTACTAAAGCTGCATCTGTGCCTTCAAATGCTCAACTCTCCTTGTGTAAAGTTGCCTTCTGAGTTGCTCAGTATAAAAAGCAGGATACTTCCCTCTGCTATCGATATGGTTTCAACGATGATTGATGAAGCAACAGCCAGCAAGCTAAAGGCAATTCCTCTGTCAAACAATACTATCGTGAGGCGCATTTATGATATGTCAAAGGACACAGAAAAGCAGCTTAATGACAAGGTATGAGAAAGCCGGCACTTTGCTCTGCAGATGATGAAGAGACTGACAGTAACAAAGAGTTTACTGATGACGTATGTCAGATTCATTGATGCTGATGATTTGAGGGAGGATCTGCTTTTCTGCAAACAAGTTACTAGCAGAGCCAGTTTGGGAACCACTGTCATAGAAGATGGATGTGTTCCTAGATAGAGTTCATAGGAATATACATTTTTTTGTCTTTTATCATGTTTTCCTTCTAGACTCGCACAATACTACACTTTGCACTTAAACCAGACAGTTCACTATTTGGAAACCTATTATGAATGGAAATGAAATGATGTCATATTTCCAAATAAAGCCACAAGTGAGGTCCACTGATTTGTGGCAACTGCCATTTAAACTTTTGCTAGTTATTCAATTCTAGCAGTTCTGGATGAATACACACGGGAATTCTTGAATTGCTAATATCAAAACGAATCTAGCAAGAGCTTTCATTATTTTTTGCATAAAATAAATTATGGTTTGATTCCATTATTTGACATATTTATATTGTAAATCACAGTGGTGATGACAGCCAGATTTAGATGAGATCCGTGGGTCCAGAGGCAATTAAACAGGAACATTTTGGGGGTTAACGTCAATCACTCAACTATTTAGCAACAATATGGCTACTTTTGATAAGATTGTCAGGAGAAATTGACAATAGTTATGTGAAGTTGTTACGCTCTGCCTGCATCAAATGTAAACATAAAACCAGGAAGAAGTCAGGTCTGAAACAAAAACCAGACTGTTAGCAATGCTACCTATATTTTGTACTTTTACCACATTTTGCTACATTTTGTGTTTTCTCTGCATGCTCTTTTCCTTATACCTGACCTTCCCTGCATGAATTAGGGGGCAATGAAGAACAGGTGTAGGAAAATACTGCTCATGGAGATCAGGACCGGAGTCACCATTAAATTTATATGATATACGATTTTTCTGTCATACTTGGAATATGGGCAAAAGACCATCGCAGAGAGAGATTATTGTTTCAATGACATCATGCCAACTGTAGTATTTGATGGTAGATTCATAAAAGAAGGAAGTATTTATGTAGCATTATGATAGTAAATGATGTAGTCCTGGGGCCACTGCAGTGTTTACCCAGCCCAATGGTACCGTGGTGATTTGCTCTTTATTGACGGCCCTGCTGCAAATGAGGCTATTTCATTTTTACGCTCCATTGGTTTCCCTTGAAAGAGACTTGCTCTGCTGCTGATCACTGAGATAAATTCTGAGGTAACATAAAGAATTTATATAAGCCTGTTCTAGTTGTCTGCCTTAGATGACTGCGGTTGGAAATGCCTTGAACCAATCTTACTACTGTTGAGCTTAAAGGTGAATTAGAAACATAGTTTTAATTGACACCCCAACAGAGCAGTCAGATGGGGTACCGTCTCTAGCGGAGTGGTCAATGGAGCAGTAAGCGGGGGTACCGTCTCTAGTGGACTGGCCAACGGAACAGTTAGTGATCAGCAGGGGTACCGTCTCTAGCGGACTGGCCAATAGAGCAGTCAGTGGGGGTACCATCTCTAGTGGACTGGCCAACAGAACAGTCAGCGATCAGCGGGGGTACCGTCTCTAGCAGACTGGCCAACAGAACAGTCAGTGAGGGTACCGTCTCTAGTGGACTGGCCAATAGAGCAGTCAGTGGGGGTACCATCTCTAGCGGACTGGCCAACACAGTCACTTGAGCTCTGAAGGATCAGCTTGGTTGTAAAGTCCTTAAAATGTGTCCTATAAGCTAGTAACGCCTTTACAAAGTATTGCTGGGAGCATGGGCTGAAAATTCACCTATCTGCTGAATTGTCATTGCTGCACACACACGGTTTTTCAATTAATAGTTTTATTTTCAATGAAATTGGTTACTTGTAACATTATTAATATTTTCACTGAATATTTCATCAATTTAATGATTCCTTGCTAAACACCTTCTAAAACATAAAACATTCTTCACGATTCCAGTGCCCTGAAAAGTAGTGTGTACATACTGTATGTGTTTCATTTTTCATTCACCACTCTCTGATGACTGTGCCAGCTTTCACTTCTTAACTTCATAACGAGCTATAATTTTCTCCCCAGAGCCTTAGATTGTCTCTTGCATAAAATGTTTTGTAAGGCTGAAATTTTTTTAATGCAATGTCCTGCTTATTCCCAAGCCTTTTCCAGACACAGTAGATTTGAATTTATTCACTAGATGTCAATATGACTGTGTCAAAAAGCATTAAATTGGAAATCACATTTGAGCTGTATTAAAAATAGATATTATCAGTGTGGTGGTATGATATATGAGGAAACAGATGAGAATGATGCCAAGTATACTTTAACCTGATGTAAAAAGTATAGTTTTACTGTACTTTTTGTAAAGCCATGGGCTGAGCTTGGGATAAAGCTGGTGTCCCAGTGTAAGGCCATGGGCTGAGCTTGGGATAAAGCTGGTGTCCCAGTGTAAGGCCATGGGCTGAGCTTGGGATAAGGCTGGTGTCCCAGTATAAGGCTATGGGTTGAGTTTAGGATAAAGCTGGTGTACCCAGTGTAAGGCCATGGACTGAGCTAGGTTCTGAGCTGTCCTGCTGATGGGCTGTTCTTCTGCTTGACAGACCCACCAGCTCGTCTGCGCTAATTGATGATGATGCTAACCCAAGTTTCCCTGCTGGCATATAATCCTGCAGCTGTTCAGCATAACAGGACACACTTCCAGCCTTATCTTTTAGCCACATATCCAGTACAGGGTCACTTATCCAATCTGACATTATTCACTCTTAATCTACAGTTGTGGTCAGAAGTTTACATACACTCATCATGGGCATGAATGGCATGGAAATTTTGGGCTTTTAATGAGTTCTTTGAACTGTTCTTTTTCCAGGGTGGAATGATTGTACGGCATACATCTTTAATGACTTTAAAAAACAATTTGGTGCACAAGTCTGAATTTATTTTGGATTTTCTCTAATCTACACAGGGTCAAAATTATACATACAGGCTCAAATATTTATATACACCTCCACTAATATTTGGTTAAATGTCTCTTAGCAAGTTGCACCTCGACCAGACGCTTTTGGTAGCCCTCAACAAGCTTCTGGCAAAATTTTGGCTGGATATTTGACCACTCTTCTTGGCAGAATTGGTAGAGTTCATTTAAATTGGTTGGTTTCCTGGCACGGACCCGGCTTTTAAGCATAGTCCACAAACTTTCAATAGGGTTGAGGTCGGGGCTTTGGGAAGGCCATTCCAGAAGCTTAATGTTAGCCTGCTTTATCCATTCCAAGACCAGTTTTGTGTGTTTGGGATCATTGTCCTGTTGGAACACCCAATTGTGTCCAAGTTTCAACCGTCTAGCTGTTGATTTGAAGTGAAGTTGACGAATTTGGAGGTAGTCCTCCTTCATTATTCCATCCACTTTGCGCAATGCACCAGTACCGCTGGCAGCAAAACGGCCCCAGAGCATGATGCTACCATCACCATGCTTGACAATTGGTACAATGTTCTTAGGTTTGAATGCCCCACCTTCACTCCTCCAAACATACCTCTTGTCATTGTGGTCAAATAGCTCAAACTTAGTCTTGTCTGACCATAAAACTTTTCTCAAGAAGGCATTTGGCTTGTCCATGTGGGCAGCTGAAAATTTCAGTCGAGCTTGAAGGTGTCGATTTTGGAGCAGGGGCTTCTTTCTTGGTCGGCACCCTCTCAGTCCATGGCGATGTAAAACTCGCTTCACTGTGGACAGTGACACTGGTGTTCCAGCAGTTTCCAGTCCATGGCAGGCTTGAACCTTGGTGGATCCTGGGTTGTTCCTTGGACTTTCCAATTGTTCTGAGTATTTATTAGTCAATCCAATGCGTGCTGTCAAACAAATCCTTTTTATGCTGGCAAAGAAAAACTACCAGTTGTAGTCTATTGTGATCACTAACAAGAAGTTAATAGACCTTGGCCTTGTCAAGTTAAAAGACATTGTAGAACCTTCAGTGCCACTTATTAAAAGATTTAAGTGAATGTATGTATATATTTGAGCTTACCGTGGGCAGAGTGGACTCAGGCTGCCCACTGAAAAACCCATATGGGCTCACTATGGCTTACTGTGGGCAGAGTGGACTCAGGCTGCCCACTGAAAAACTCGTATGGGTTCACTATGGCTTACTGTGGGCAGAGTGGACTCGGGCTGCCCACTGAAAAACTCGTATGGGTTCACTATGGCTTACTGTGGGCAGAGTGGACTAGGGCTGCCCACTGAAAAACCCATATGGGCTCACTATGGCTTACTGTGGGCAGAGTGGACTAGGGCTGCCCACTGAAAAACTCGTATGGGCTCACTATGG
>JAACJT020000028.1:1193002-1211764 GCA_009936485.2 Gymnarchus niloticus | reverse complement strand
GGGCTGCCCACTGAAAAACTCGTATGGGCTCACTATGGCTTACTGTGGGCAGAGTGGACTAGGGCTGCCCACTGAAAAACTCGTATGGGCTCACTATGGCTTACTGTGGGCAGACTGGACTCGGGCTGCCCACTGAAAAACTCGTATGGGCTCACTATGGCTTACTGTGGGCAGAGTGGACTAGGGCTGCCCACTGAAAAACTCGTATGGGCTCACTATGGCTTACTGTGGGCAGAATGGACTAGGGCTGCCCACTGAAAAACCTGCATTTTTACATGACTTTTCTTATTTTAAAAAAGTTATTTGCACTACATTTTGTGTTTTGTTTAGGAATTATTGTTCAAATTTCGTATAGCTACAAATGATAGCAATGTTTTACAATTTTTTTTTTACATTTTAATACGTTTATGATCTAAAACATTTTTATGTAATGCTAACCTACATGGATCCAAGACACCCAGAATCACAAAACATGGGTTCAGGCCTAACATTGGGGCCCGTAGGTGCCCCCCATTTCACGACAAACTGGGGCCTACTGTGAAAAGCCCAAAGTGAGCCCAATTTTCAGCCCATACTGGCCTCACAATGGGCCCACAGGGGCATGTTTGTTGGAAATTGCTGTGTTTAGGAATTTGGTGCATGATTCATTTTTTTTTTTCTTCAAAGGTCGTTTGACTGAAATGCTTGCAGTGTTTATTGAATATAACACTGAAAAACGTTATGTTGAGAAAACTGGCCTGTAAATTGAAATTATGCTATCAATTTAAGATCCGTTATGGCGGAAGAAACATTAACAGGATAAACGTAAATCGAAGGATATTGCTGTACAAATATTTGGTGGTTTTAAAGGCTATAAATTTCCTAACATAGCACAAAATATTGCAAGTCGTAAAGAGGCGCTTTGCACAGGTATGTTGAGTCCAGATGTTCAACAAGTTTAGCTGAAAGCCTTTTTTTTAAACAATGTCAAGATCATTCAGTCTCACCTACGGGTTTCAGAAATCTAAAGTCATTTTATTCTTAGTCTCTGCATGGTGCCCTGTGATAAGAATCTAAGTGCTTTTAACTTTCATTATTCTTGTTTATTTCAGAAACGGTTGGAGAAAACTAAAACTCTTTTGCTTTATTTCTGTGGTAGCTGGATGTAACATCTACAAAATGTCTTTCTATCAGTATGTCGATATGTTTTTTTCCAAGCAGCTTCTATTTATTTCTTAAAAGGATTTCAATGTTCTAAACAGGAATTCCAGTGTTCTTGGTTCCAAGATTAATGGAAAGTAACATTATTCCATCCAGCTGTACTTACATCTTCCATAACTGCTATGCCAGCAGTAAGCCAGGTGCCTAAGTCAGAAAGCACGGAGAATAAGGCAAGGGACACCGTGTACACAATGCCTGTCCACCACAGGGTGCATACCTTTACACGCAATTGCACACTATGGACACTTCAGAGGCTCCAGTGCACCAAAGTGCATGTTTTTTGACATCCCAATGTAACGTTAATGCTCTATGATCAGTAAATTCCTGATTGATTTCTGCCAATTGTTTTTTTGAAAAGGTTAAAACAAGAAAATGCTGCCCTTTATGTCATTGTAAGCAGAAGGTATCACTAAAATGTATTTAGCAAAGACCAAAAACAAATTATTTAAATTTTAATGCATGCATTTGCTGTATAAAATTACTATTCTTTATAAAAGGTTTCCCGGAAATGGCTCAAAAACTTGAGGGTTAGTATTTGAGGTATTTAACATTAAAATAGCATATGCCAATTGCGATAGGGAATGTGCACTTTGCTGTAAGTTGCACATAATGAGATAACAAGAAGCATGAATTTAATTGCCAGCTGTACTAGTGGAGCAAAATGTGTACTTGACCTTCAGTGCAGTGTCTGTGTGTTTTCTCAAGACTGGTTTCACACGCAAGTTTACTTTTTGGCAGAAGCAATGCAATGTCATCCCTATCCATGACAATGTTGTGGCTCTGGGCTGTTTTCCCAAGGGCCATTGTAATGTAATTGTTATCCATTTTGAATTAGTTCAAAATGGACAGAAATTTCCAGAGAGACACCACAGCGCGTGAGATGGCCGTCTTTTGTGCGCAGCTTCTGCAGTATATTGTATGTCCTTCTTGTGCTATGAAGCCAAATGCAAGAAGTCAGAATCGCATCAATTACCTCTTAGTTTTGGACTTGCTTGACCCAATTTGTCTTTGGAGTTAGCTTCACTTTCTGCTGACTGTTTTTTGTGAAGCATGAAGATGTTTTGTAGCTGGCAGAGTTGTAATTTCAAAGGTCTGCTTGTGAATGTTTATGTCTTTCATGCTTTAGATGCATACAAATTTAGTCTACTTCCATGCAATGTAAACACAACACTTCATTCATGTTTATCTGCCGGCATAGAACATAGGAGGGCCATTAAGATTTTTTATTACTCTGCCAACTACAAGATTTGAACCAAGTACCTTTTGTGTATGAGCATACAGCCCTAACACACCAAGCGACACACCTCCCAAAGCTGCACCTTTTAATCTGTGAAACCTTGGTTGAATATTAGGAATCTTGAAAAAAAAAATCATGCTAAACATGCCATGTTGTACAGTTTTTTTCAATTGCTTAAATGCAGTTCTCAAAGCACTAACCTCATTCCCGTAACATAGCCTTAAAACTCTACAACCTTAACGCCATTGGCCACGGCACGGTTTCATTTCTTAATATGTATGCCCTAAGTGGCAATTAGTAAAGCACATTTTGCAAATCACTAAGTGCATGCATCATTGCATAGACACAACTTGCATTGTATAGACACAATTTTCAATTGACTCTGATAAGCCAATCAGAACAGAATGTCCTTTTATCATTTAAGAATATACATTTCTCATTCATATCAGCACAATAGGTCATTGTATAAATCATTGCAGGCCAAATATAATGTACAATGAGCAGTGTATTCATTTGGCAGTTTGTTAGAAGGTATATAAGAATAACGAGCACCCCCCATTCTACATGTGCAAGTCATGGCTAATTGTAACCAATTACTAATACAAGCCTTTATAAGGTCTACCTCAGTGTTACTGCAGGAAAACAATGGAGCAAGCAGCAAGTGTAAGAGCAAGAGGTAGACGTGTCAGAATGTGCGGTGGAGGGGTGAGAGGAAGCGGTAGGGGGCGTCAAAGGTGACTAAACATATGTATCAAATGAGATCAGGGCCACCGTTGTTGAGCATGTAATAAACCATGGCCTAAGCATGGCTGAGGCTGGGCAAAGGGTCCAGCTGCAACTAAGCCGCACCTCAGCGGCATCCATGATACGAACGTTCAGAAATGAAAGTGGGTATATAACCAAAATCCTGCACATTGCATATATTTTACTGTTTCCGTGCAAACTTGGTAATGGCATACTGGAAGAGATATTTGTACTGTTGAATGCATGGATTCATGTTTGTGCCACTTCAGGATTGTACCACTTCCCCATTCTGGTGGCAGAGGCCCATTATTTACACCAGAACAAAAGATAGCAATTGTTGACATGGTGAGGGCCAGCAACGTGATTAGACTTTGTGAAACCTTTCGGAACATCACCTCTGTCATTCTCTCTACCATAGATAGGGTGCTGAAGAGACATGCTGTAACAATGAAACAGCTCTATCTACAGGGTTGCTTTTTCCAGAAATAATGAGGGTGAAGGAGCAAAGGTTCCTGTACGTGCAGGTACAGTAATGTTTTCCCTTTAATATGTCAATGTAATTTGAGCCCATACTTTAAACATACAGTTTTGTAATTTTTTTTCTTTGAGTGGTGGGTTACACTATTGGATGTTCATTTGCAATTTGATCTGATACGCCTTTTTCTTGCTTTGCAGAGAGTGATGGAGCTGGAAGCGAGTGACGCCACATGTTTGGGTATGTGGATGAAGCAGGATTCACCCTGAACAAAGTCAGGCGACGTGGCAGAAACATGATAGGCCATCGAGCCACAGTGGATGTGCCAGGTCATCGTGATGGTAACATAACCATGTGTGCTGCAATATCAGAGGATGGTGTAATCCACCACGTTCCCACCATCGGACCCTATAACACAGCTTATCTCCTTGATTTCTTAGGATGGTTTTACAATGGTCTCATTCCTGAGAATGAGAGGGGAGTGGTGAGACCTGATATGCCACAATATGTAGTTATTTGGAACAATGTCAGTTTTCACCACTCCAGTCTCTTCAGGGAATGGTTTACTTCCCATGTACACATGTCAACCCAATACACGAATTCTTGGCGTGGAGGTGGTATGCATATGACCATCGGCCCCACAACCAGATGTCTCTACTGGGGGCAATGGATGTTGCTTGTGAAGACATCACCGTGGAAGCATGCCAAGGGTGGATGTGGCGTTCAAGGAAGTTGGCTTGAAATTATAGTTAGTGACGTCCTGTATTGTAAATACAATGCATGTTTCATGATGTTTTTTTCCAATAAAAAAAAGATTTTGTTTCATGCCATCATTTGGAAGTTATATTTGAATGCATACTGGATTTTTGTTGCATATATCTGTGTATATTTTACATTGACAATATAATAAATGGTGTGCCTGGTTTTGGTTCAAGTACATACTGTAGTATCTTTGGGGGGTTTACCTATGCGTTAGTCAGGTATGCTTTCTTTGTGGGGGCAATATTTTACTGATGACTTTTGTGTCAATGTTTTGGGCATTTGTGGTTCTTTTGCACCTGTGATAACTGCCTTTACAGACGTGGGAAATGCACTTAAAGTTTTGAGGCAGATGTTAACATTTTGGAAACCTGCATCTTAGCAATTGAGAAAAACTGTAATAAGGCAATTTAGTAATTATAAAATAAACATTGCTTCTTGTTTTTGTTTAGCCATAACTTTTTAATCACCTCAACATTGCATCCAGTGGGTAGTTCATCCATCCGTCTGTCAAACTCCTGCACTGCTACACCTGCCCCCCTCAACTACACGTGCTGTTATTGTGAAGTGGGAGCATCCAGGAGTGACAACAGCTTAGTTGCAAAGCAGTGTATCCCGCAATCTCTCAGAGGGTGACCGCCGAGTGCCGAAGTGTGTAAAATCATCTGTCCTGTTTCATCACTCACTACTGAGTTCCTCATGAGAACTGCTCGTTGGGAGCGTCATGAAATCAGATGTGCAGAAACACATTGAAATGTATTTTAATACAAAATACTGTATTTGTAAATGCATCAGAATAAAGCACAAAACACAGCAACCACGCAAAGTATCAATATAAATTAGTTTTTTGTATTTTAAGAATACAAAACATTTCTTAAATATGTCAGCCTGCTTGATCCGTTCCTTCACCAGCATACTGACTCAACTGGCCAAGCATGAGAGTCACAGCTTTTCACTGCTTAACCAGCATGATACAAATGTGAAACTAGACAACAGTCAAGTTTTCAGAAGTGTCTAAGATATATCCCAAATATTCATGCGAACACCCAAGTAAAGATAAGTTTCTCAAAATAAAAAAGAATAAATCAGAAAGATCTGTTTAATTTAGGAGTGTCAAAGTTAACGCATGAACACATTAGCATTAATTTTAAAGTCAAAATGCGTATGGCTACATGAGCTGCTCCCTCATACAGACTTGTTGTGCCTGTATATATATATTTTTTTTTTTCTGTCTCAGGGCGAGGGTGGGTAGGACGAGGGTGTGTTTACGTTGGGGGGTACCCACTGTTACTTCTCTTTTTGTTTTGGACTTGTTTATTCTCCCTTGTTCCATCAATAAAAATTTGATCACAAAAAAAAAAGTCAAAATGCATAATTTTTTTATTACATTAATGTATGCATTATTGTATGTGTTTATTTTCATACCCTGAAAAAATAGTTTGAGCAAACCTTTTGTAATACAGACCTATAGTCTGGTTGCAAACAACGTGAGAGCTAAATGAAAATAATTGACATTCTGTCCATAAAAGTTAGTAGAAGAGCTAACAGAAGAACTCCTCAATAGGATTTAAGACTGGAGAATGGGAGGGAGGAACTCAAGCTGTAGGTGGACACCAAGCCCTTCTTGACCATCATTTGCCCCTTGACAAATGCAATGTTCCTACATCTTTCCCTGCTTTGTATAACAGTAGAAAACCCACAGGAGTTTGGCAGCCAGTTGACTATGGACCTCCAGAAGTTTTTTTTCTGCTTGTTGAAGAGTTATTTGATTCATCCGCTCTGTTGTCTTCTGGCCGTTATCATTTCATCTGCTCCAAACAATCATAAATTTTTGCAGTTCATTTTTGACTGAGCCCCTCTCTTTTTCTGGAATGAAATCTGTGTAGAGGATGTCCAGGAAGGTAAGAAGATGTTGTGAGGCTCAATGATGGGAATATGAGTGATTCTGTGAGACCTACACCGGCCTGGGTCATCTACTGTGGTTCAGTGACTTTTGACATTTCAGCCACATTTACTGCCCTCGGTTCAACTGAAAGCAACTTCATCCACAAGCACAAAAATGTAAGGGGTGTTGCTTGGCTCCAGTTCTATGACTCTCTATGACAAAGAAAATACTGAATCAATTGTAGAAATGGGAATCATATAGTTACAAGGAAAATATTCTTGTTCCATATTCTCTGTAGCCAGTTCAGCAGGCCTTTATAGTACAGAGGTTATTCTCAAAAAAAGACATTATCCAACACAGTATTATGTATGGCATACCGATACTTTACCGATACATACTGTTACCACCAGGCCTGACAGACTTTCTGTTCTGGAAGATGCCATTAACTTCTGTAACGCTACTCTGGTAGCTTGATAGAATTATTAGCAATCACCATATTGTACAGCTCTTTCTCCTGTTGAGGTCTGAATATTGAAACTACTCTGCAGTACTGTCTCAAGTATGAGGTTGACACTCAATCCTGTATAGCATCATCCATTTATTCATCACGGAGTTGAAAAATGCATTGATTTACTGTAATAGCGTAAATAGAGCAGAATGAAGAGTTACAGTACAGTTATATACTGTACCTGTCATTCATATCACTTCAACATCGTGTATTCATTCCTGGACATTTTACAGAGTGAAAAGGTGCTCTAGTTTTCAAATACAGTTTTTTTGGAAAAACAGAATCAAAATAATTACTTGAAATACTATGATGATCCAAAAAATATTTTTTAATGCTGTCTGTTGTTGGTGTTTTTTAGGTTATTTAGTTAATTAGTATTTTAAGGTTATTTGGTGTGTGACAAAGGAGTCTTGCTGAAAGAGAAAATGTGGTAACGTTTTGGAGGCACAAGTCCACTCTGAGACAGGGATTAACAGTTTTGGTGACTGTAGTGCATTTTGCAGACGTGAGTAATTGTTTGGCCAAGCTGTGTTGGTAATACAAACTCTGTGAAGAGTTTTGAAAAAGTGAGTTCAGTATTGAGAAATGCTTATTAGCAACTGAAAAAAAAACTGCATTTGCGTGCATTGTTTCTTTGATGTTACAATAACACAGTCATGTGGTCTGACAGTGAGAAGAGAATGGATCACCCGTGAAGAATTTCACTTACATTGTGCAATTTCAGTTTACTTTTACACTGCTGCCTTTTGGGATACACTTCTCTGTTCATGTCTGTATAATTGCGAGGTGTTTATTTTTAGTACTGTGATCTTGTTTGCTTTGGTTTCAGTTATACAGTAACTCGTATGGCTCTTCTATTTTCATGCTTCATGTTTTTCACATCTGTGCTGACCGCTGTACTCTACACATTCAGTTTTGATCGGAAAATGTAGATTTTTGTTGCAGAGTGGAATCAGTTCATGATGAATGGATTTTTTCCATTTAGTGACTATGCTGTAGTGGTTCGCCAACTTAGGCACTTTTGAGCCGTTAGCTTAATGTTTTGAGAGCTTTAGGCTATTTTGCATCAGTGCTTTACAGTTTTAGGAAATGCTTTGACCGTTCTGAAAACTGCATTCAGAGTTCTGAGAAGATTCTGGTGTAAGAAATGTGCCAAAGCGACTGAGAAAAACTGTATTCAGACGCCACTGCTACCAGATATCGCAGATGCTAATACAATGTTTTCAAAAAATTTAAACGTACGTTCAAAACACAGGACACAATGGAGCTTTATGCCATTTTCCCTCATTTAATTTCCACAAAACTACACTACCATACACAGTAGTACAATCAGTTTCACATAAGCACAGTTGTCCACTCCCTCATGAACCTCTATCCTTGATCCCTGACAGCGTGACACCACCAACCAGTACAGATGCAAACCTTGCACCTTGCCTTATCCTCAGCAGTAAGAAGGGGTTGTTTACAGATGTATCTCAGAGGTACAGAGGAAGGAAAAATCTGAAACCCTCTGTAAGCATCTGGAACAATGTGGCATTTCTCTATTCTCCTGCTTTCAGATTAGTTTGAGGGCTTGTAATAGGATGATGCCACTATTTCTCCCCACTTACTCTACATTCCATAGAGGGGTTAATTTCCTCATGGAGATGGAAGGTCTATGACCACCGTCCACATAAGTGAACATCCCTCTTGAATGCAATGAATTCTGCATGTCTCAAAATATCTACAGATATGGTTATCAAGGAGCTTGTTTGTGTTTCATGGATAGGATACCAAGGTGCAAGCTTGACTGGAATGGCACCCTGTATGGGGGGCTAGAAATGATATCCTGATTATTTGCAGATGATGTCTTGCTTTTGGTTTCATCCAACCAGAACCATCAGCACACACTTCCGTGATTCCATGCTAAGTGTAAAACAGCGGGGATGAGAATCAGCATCTCCAAATCACAGGCCATTAGAAAAAAGTGGATTGTTCTTGTTAAGAGAAGTGAGAAAATCAGCCCTTGATGTTGGAGTTTAACTACCTTAGGACGGACAGACAGACGGATGGATGGATCGATAGATCGATGGATCGATGCCTACAAACTATACAATCTTTTAAGAGAACTACAATTATGCTGCCCCAAGAGAGTGATAAATTCAACAGCGTGGCTTGTGATGGGTGCAATGCATCGATAATGAGAATGAATTACACAATATTTTTATGATTCATCAAGTGTAACCAAATCCTCAAAATTCATATTCCCTCAATAGTTTACCTTTGTCATAGCATGATAGAAAACTACAGAAGCTGCAAACTTTGTTTTTTTACATTTGACTTCATACAACGCAAAGCAAATGCAGTACTGCTGAAATAGAGAAACTCAGTAACTTGAAAAAATAGAAGAGGCCCAATTAGTGTCAGAATCAACAACAAGTTGCTAACATTTGGTTGCCCACCACAAACCGGTAAACATTTGATTGCAAAAGCTCCTACAGCTTACCCTAAGCATACCAGAAAAACTAAAGATTTGGCTGAGAACTCACATCTAAACAGAAGTCTCCCTTAAACAATTCCCTCTGCTGATCAGTTAGCTCACAAGGGTATGTGCAGCAAATTGGAATCAAATTCTACAGTTAAGATCTATCTCTGTTACACGTAACTGAAAAGAAAACTGACATCAATGTCATACATTGTAAGTGTGAAGCTTTTTAAGTTACCATTATGTTTTTGTTGTCTTTACTTCATCCCATATTTCTCAGTTGTTGCGTTCCCAAAACATGCCTAATTTTGTTTGGTAGCATGCTGTTCGAGTGCATTGGTGCAAAGGTGGTCTGCGCTGCTTGTGGGGGTCTCATTAAAGGGGAAGGGCTGTTGGGGGTTTACCCCATTCATTATTTTGGACCCATGACGTTTGTGCTTTGAATAAGACCATCCCATCCCTTCTCCCCCATTAACTTTGCTATGAAATTCTCTATGGGACACAGCACGCTTAACCACACACTTGGGGAGATCTATGGCAGATACTTTCACAGGCAGGTCAGGTTTCCAGTCATTTTCCAGCTTACCGCCACCCTTTATAGCGAGTGGCTGCCCCTCAGGGGTCTGTTCTGCTGTGCCTGGGCCTCATCAGCACTGCAGTGGCGAGAGGGAAGGGAGACCCCCAGTGTGAAGCTCTACAGCCAATCCACATGTGTTTGTATACAGAACCATGGATTCTGTTTCTGTACACAGATCTAATCTCTCAGGGCTCTCTTACACCATGTACTTTTTGCAGTTTTTTCTAAATACTCTGACTCCTTTTTACACCGTAGACCTCACATGCATCAGGGTTCTTCAAGTAAGCATATAGTTATAGCTAGTTTATGTTACAGTTTGCCGGCTCTCTGTTCTGGGTGATGATTACGTTTCTGGCAGCCATACAGAGGGGAAAAAGCAGAGAGGTCAGCAGAAAGTAAGACAGATCAACGTATCAGAGCAGCCTTCAACTTCATTTGCTGACATGGCTGCTGACATTCAGAGATCCCAGTTACAGAACTGATGCTGGACTGGCTACTAGCAAGGCAGGAAATGCGACAGCATTCACTACCGGAGGCTGCACAGCAGCCACCGTGTCGGGCGCTGCATTTGTGAATACAGATATGTCCAAAACCCAAGACCTAGACGAGGACAATCTTTAAATCAATACTTGGGAGGTTGCAGCTGGATTAGAGATGCCAAAGTGCCTCTGGTTAATCTCGAACAACTGAGCTGGATTCACTGAATGACCCGGTACCTGCCTCAGCTGCTTTTGATGACATAATCAAAGGTCATTCACACGTGTAACTGACTATTCCCCATGCTATAATCAACACTATACCACAGATCTTTCCTCTAACTAATACAATTTGTGCAGCTCAGACTCTCCTGTACCAAGAAACATCTCCTACAATAACAAACAAACTTCTGCAAAGATGTGAAGGGAAATCTGAACAGGAGACCATCCTCTTTTATAGACATCTTGTGCAATCCTGGAAGTACGCCCATGATCAGTCAGCCCTAGAAAATGCACAGAGAATAATATCCAGGCTTGCGACAGACTGTTCTCTTTCAGAGTTCACATCCGGTTTCTACCGCAAATATTTAGCCCCAACAGTGTCTGTGCTTTTCAGTTACTTGTGCAGTTGTGTGATGGTTAGTAATGCTATGACACATTTAATCATCTGGAAGCTTCTATGAATCATAAGGATACTTCAAACAAAATATCAAACCATACTTAAGTACCCCAAGTAGCCAAGAAAATTTAAATATCTAAAAAAAGAGCAAAACCAATATATTACTTTCATCTTTGTCAGTACAGCATTTATGAGCCAAATAGCAAAAACATAATGTTGAACCTAATTAGTATATAAATTGTCCATATTCAAACTTCCCATGCAATGATATACTTTGTAGGTGCAATGTCATGACCTTTCACATATAGATGATCAGACACATTTGCATTACCTATCCATCTTCCAAACTGTTATCCAGGACAGGATCACAGAAATCCTGGCATCAAGCCGATGAATCACAGGCGAAGGGCAGAGGAACGCCTTAGACAGGATTCCATCACAGATTCCATCACATGCACACACGACGGGAAACTTCTGCCAGAGTACACCCCAGAGTACGAAGAGACAACCCCTGCCACACCATGTAAACAGATTTGGGAATCGAACCCACGTCCTGCAGGTGTGAAGCAGCAATGCTGTGAATCCATTTCATGCTACAATTGTGTAACATTTATTGTTATTTTATTACATTTCAAACAAATCCTTTCTATTCTGGTCCAAGGAAGAGAAATGAGTGAATGAGCAGAATTATTCAAATGTTTTAAGTGTCTACATATGAAAGCACTTTTTTTTTTCTTATTACAGAGAAGCTGTTAAAAAGAAATATGGATATAATTGCTAAACTTCTTAAAGTTAAGCATCTGCCATATTATGCGAAAAGTGAAACTTTTGAATGCTCAGGGTATGTACAGTAAGTCAGATTGCTTCTCACATGTAAGCTTTGATCTATCCATGTGCATCTGTAAATGTGAACATTTAGGTGTGTTGTGAAAGATCTCTGTAAAACAGCACAAACATTGTTAAATTCTGTAAAAAAGAGTTATTGAAGAACAAAGCAATAATAAAATCACAACTATACATTTTCAAGAATGCCAAATCTGTGTACCTGAAATGATTTTTTTCTCGCTCATTTGTAGAAATAAATATACAAAGCACAGCAGGGAAATATATTTAGAAATGTTTTTTGTTGTGTTGTTGTGCAGTTTATTTTTTGTAATGGTAAATCTTTTTCAGCCAGCACCAAATAGTATAGGGAACTTTGATAACCATCAAAACACTCAGATGAGTCACAAAACAAATTTTTCCTGCTATAAAAATGCCATTTTGAAATTAAGAGCCATTAAAAAACAGGCAACTTTTCTCGGTGTTCATTATTTAACATAAAGGAAAACATACAGCGATAAAGCCCTTTAATAACTTTTAACTAGCGTATTTCACTTGTACTTTTATTGTACTTGATTGTGCGTGGCAGATGAAATAAAGCTTCAAGAGCACTGTAGATCATTCATCAAGCCCCAAACATGAATATTTATAAAATCAGTTATACAGCTGACATGGTTTGTTTAATTCGATGCCCGGTGTTGCGTTTCAACAATGGAAAATTCACAAAGTGAAGAAATGCAGCATCACAACGAGAGCAAATGCTCACGTAGTCGTTTATAAGGTGTGTCATAGCCCAGAGCAGAAATGGGCTCTCACCATGCATCCATCAGAGTTAAGTGTAGTTGTAGCATGTCTTTAATGTCATTATTCTGTGGTTGTGTTTAGATATGTTTGGTGTTGTGCTTTAGAGGTTAGGTTACTGTTTTCAGAATTATTCTGCTAAATCTACTGATTGAGAAGTATGTTACGAGTCTTCCTGTTTGCACTGTCCATGGCGCTCTAGTTTGTTTTTCATCAGGGTATCTATTAAAAAGGATGCCCTAAAAGAAGACTGCTTTGTTTCAAGCTACATGAACTTCAAAATCTGTGCTTGTTATATTGGGGTCAAAATTCGGGCCGATGCTCGCAGTGAGTGAAGTGTCACCGTAAAATGGAGCACTCCCATTGTAGACAACATCCTCTTACTAGAAGAATGCTTAGCCAACAGGAAAGCCTGGGAATTAAGCACGGCGCCTTCCAAGAGCGGCTTTGTGGGGTCTGTGCTCCTCAGTCATCCAAATGACGATGCACGTTAAAGAGATCTGCCACGGTGCTCTACCAGGGGAAGGAATGTGACCGACAGAGTGAATGTGGAGAGTGACAGACTCAAAAGAGCCGGACCATTAACATCACCCATTTAAAGCAGGTTGTGGTCTGCTCCGAAGCTGCCCCGCTACGACAGCCATGAACGGCTGGAGTCCTGCCTGATCCAGGTGAAACTTATGGCATGGCACACTGCGAGAAGTTCCACGGAGATGGCAACGCATCTGTCTGGGCCATTTCATAAAGGAATTGACTGCGGATTGGCTCCGGCAGAATGTCTATCTGGTGTGGGTGGAGGTGGAGCGGGATGAAGTGATCTTCACTGTGATGCAGAGGAGTTCATGCCTGGGAAGCAGAGGAAGATGAGGAGATGGACAGTTGGCACTGATTGAGGTTGGTATGGACAGTGCTGTGAAGGTCATGACGCACATCTCAAGACAGGCCCTGGCACTGCTGCAATGATACGTGTTCCTCTGTGCTAGACTACCTCCCTGTCATAATGTCATAACCCAGCACCACTGTCAGAAAATGCCCTGCAGGTGATGCCATGAGGGAGGCGGTGTCTGCAATGCACAACAAATGACCTCATCTGTTTCCCTGAATGGCCTGATTGGAAAAAGAACAGGGCCTCTGCATGGACTGTGTGGTGGGGGGGGTGCCGCTAAGTATTGGTAAACACATGGTCCATCAGCACCTTAATTTTACCTGGGCTTTTATTGGAAACAGGTCAGCCATCGCCACTGTGATGGATGTTATCAGGAACCCGGCTTGCCACAGTAACATTGTGGTGTTGAGGGGGAGGAACTGCCTGAGCATCACAGTGGGTAGAGGTCGGCAAAAGACAGAGCACAAAGGTGTGGCTAGCAGAGAGCTCTACTGTGTACATCATTAGCCTGATTGCTGACCCACTGGGGACCTTTGAGAATGTGTTAGGGACAATGATCTGCCTCAGTGCTGAAGCTGTCACTCTCCATCAAGATGACTGTGATAGACAAGTCAGAAGAGCACAACAGTGGACTGCCCTGGGTGGACTTGTGGCACCAACCACACCAGTCCAAAACTCCCTGGACTACATCTCAGAGTCAGTGTGGTTTAGTATCTCCACAGTGGCTGCAGGTAGATGGAACTGGCCTTAGACACCTCATCTCAAGTGCTGTGGCAGTTCCAGGTCATGCCATTTGGGTTCTGCAATGACCCAGCCACTTTTGAATAGCGGATGGAGAGGCTGCTGGCCCATGTCCCATGGACCTAATGTGTCTACCTTGATGACTTGCTTGTCCATGATACTGCCCTTTGGAACCTAGAGGAGGTCTTTGCCGCTATCCGTCATTCAGAGTGGTGACGTAACCCGGTCAAATGTTCCCTTTTGCCTGGGCCATGTGGTGAGTGTCGATGGGGTGGCAAAAGAGGACTAGCCTGTTCCTCACAATGCTGCATAGTTCACAGCTTCTTGAGATTGACGTTATATTACAGTTTATTACAGTTTTATTACCGTTTACCTGGACTGACACCTTGATTAACCATGAATATAGATGCCAATGATTTAGTGTTTGGCATAATGCCCACTCAAAATGGGGACTAAACAAGCAGGTGGTCATCTACTACAGTCCCACCTTGAGTCGTCCCAAGTGGAATTACTGTGTCACCCACCACATGCGCCTGGCTGTAGCCCACACACTTTGCCACTTCCTCTCTTATCTGTATGGATGGCAGTTCTTGATCTGTATAGACTATGTGTCCCTGACCTGGATGGTGTTCTTCCGTGCTCCTGAGGGGCAGCTGGTGTGGTGGCTTGAGGCACTGCAGGGAGACAACATGGCAAAGTTGACACCCCTTCTAGCTACTGCTGCCACCTTGAGGATTGCAGGGGCAAAAATCTATGGCTGGGCACTTTGGAAGAAAGAAGAAGGCCTGGAGGCTGTGAAGACAGTTCTACTGGCTTGGCTGCATGTAGGATGCAGAGCTATCTGTGCCCGTACATCACATAAGGGGCCGAGCCATAGGTCCTCGATACCAATGCAGCAGAACCTGGTGCAGTTCCTGATGGTGCAAGTAGCCATGTATGGCCTGGACCCCTTCCCACATACTCAGGTGAGCCCACCTGGAAACAGATGTGGACATGTGATATCCATAGACCAGGGCAGAGGTCTGGGTTAATAGCCTCACACAGAAGAAAGGGCTATCTCATTAGCTCAGCAGGCCCTGGCAGGCACCCAGAGTGGTGTTGGAGTAGTTATCCAGCATGGAATGGTTAACTCCCTGCTGGTCCCTTGCTGACACCAGCCCCATCCCAAATCCTTAGCCGTATAGTCCAAGCTGTGTACTCTGGCCTCTAGGCAACTGGCATCCCAGACAGCAGTGATGGCCACCCACCCTGGACATTGGGGCTGTCAAGGTCAACTGATCCCCTTGGACAGGGGCAGTACCATGGCATCAACCAGGAGCAGGCAGTGCTACTTCTGGATTACACACACAGCATTGATCAATATTGCATATAATCGTAGTGTGCCTTTTACATATATGTATATTATTTTGTAAGATCCTTCGGCATGTAATGTGGCAACCCTGATTCTGAAGTGTGTTATGAGTTTTCCCTTAACCAGTGTTTGTATAGCTTGGTGTTCACACTATCCACAGTGCTTTAGTTTGCTGTCAGATAGTCTGCTTGGTTAAATATGCTGCCCTGAAAGAGCACTTCTCTTTGTCAAGCATCATGAACCTGCCCATGCTCAAGACAATATTCATCAGTTGGCTCTTTTCTTCACTTCACCATTTTCTCAATTTTGAACGAGTCATTGGATATTAAAAATAAAGGAAAACATCGAAAGATATACATTTTTGCAGACTGTATATGAACTGGGACATGGAAGGAAATTACAACAATGACATTTTATAAGTTTATTCAATAGTCAATTTTGAATATAATTGAATGCAATACATGTAAACTTTGGCACCAGTAGTTCAATAAATAGAATGTTTTGCTTTTTAACGATACTATGTAAATAAATAAAACATAACTTACTTTCCAATAAATACAGATTATATATAATACAGATGCATTGCATCAACTTTACAGCAGTTGGTGAACAACTCAGTCCAACAATGTTGTCTGTGGTTTACTGTTTGTCAAAAGGAAGTTGACAGGATCTCAGTGAAGAAGAAACAAAAAACAATGACTTTCCTTTAGACAAAGTGAGGTACTAGACTGGCTATTCAAAAATCGAAATCAACAATGCATTTTTTTTTTAACTCAACATTAAAAAAAAAAAAACCCAGAACAAGTCAAAATATATTGATACAAATATATGACTAGTGATGGAAGGAATAAACTATGATTTTGTACCTATTTCTTGTTTACTAAAACAGTAACAATTTTGTTAGTCAGGGTGAACAGCATGGCATATGTGAATTATAAAAAATGTTATTTTTGTCCCACTTTATATAACAATTTTATTGTTTGACTCTTACAGCTGAAGACTGACGCCTAAGATTTAATTATAGAGTTCCTATCACTCTCTATTCACCAAGAAAGTAAAATCCTGCAGCTTTTAACTACACAAACAGTTGATTTGTTTGATCCTAACTGAAGAACCCTGAAGGAGTAAATGTAATAGTTATTGAAATTAGAGGACACTTTAGAGGACACGTTCACGTTGCACATGACTTTTTCAAAATTTTGTGACTTTTTGACATGTTTGAATCTTGCCAAAGTAATTTTTTTATTACATGAAAATTATTTTCCGGTATTTTCTTGATAACACATAAATACAAATAGATTTTTTTTTTTTTGCTAATTTGTGTCCGTTGTATCCTTCTTTGGTACAGTTTTTTTTTTTTTTTTTTCATTTTGTCAGTTATTAAGGAGGTCAAAATACAATTTTATGGGATTAGCACAAATGCTATGGATTTACTGTTGCTAAGTTGAGGTACAAAGTGACTTAATAGACGTTCAGTCAGCAGTCAGTTTTACTATACAGTATCAATGTATTATACCAATATCAGTGTAAATACCATCAAACAACATTGTGCTATCTTCATGATCTAATGGGGGAGGTGTTGTTCAATAGTATTAAACAATGCTTCGTTGAGGGAATGATGTTAATGTAAGGTATTATCATAAGGTTATATAGGAATGTGGCCTTGGTATACTAAACATTTTTTTCTGGATTCCATGAAAGTGGTCTTCCCAGATTCCCAGAAAGGATAAGGGTCTTTCTGGGATAGAGTGTGGTCTACAGCCTTGAAAATGACTTGATGCAAGCACATGTTTAAACTGCTACAACACGTGATCATTTTTTTAGTTTAGGATGTATGGTGTATAGATTGTTTGATTGGCAAAGAGTATCATTTCTTCTGCTTGACACTCCTGTACAAATTGTGTGGTAAGCGGGGAATAAGAAAAGAGTTGATTTGGCCAATATGCTGAACATAATAAATTTGGTGACAATGACTACTAAAGGAAAGATTTTGAAAAAGATTAAACTTGGATTCTATTTCCTCGGAATATTACAATAACAGCAACACGCCATGATAGCAATAGAGCTGTGGTTTGGCAATGCTATTGGGATAAAACAAACAAAAATTTTAAACTTTACTCCAAACCATCACATGAAAGAATTGCTGTTCCTTGTGCTATTTACAAGAATTTCATTCTGAGAGATGTTACAATAACAAAAGAAGGATTCTAGCAATGTTATAACTGTAATTCTACCCCCCTGTAATGGATTTATTTCTGATATGGGAGACAGCTAATGAAAGTGACACGTGAGTTTTGACATTAAGCGTACAATGACATTGAGGTAGACTTTTAAACTGACATGCTGAAGGCTGCAGACTTCAATATTCAGTCAGAACAAAAACGTACATGGTATGAGTTCAAGTCCAACAAACTTCCTTCTTCTCAGTATTTTCATGTAAAAAAGATTGAACAGTGTACAGTACTAGCTGAAAGTTATTCCCTCAAAAGCAATACTTAAATCCTAGGGATCTACTTGCATTTTTGTCATATATATATATATATATATATATATATATATTAAAAGTCAGAAATGCTACACACAACCACACTGGCGGGCTGACACATTGTGGATGGTGTGGTATTTATTATTATTGTCCAGGAAAGATATGTCATCGTCATAATCCGTGGGCCGGCAGCATGGTTTGTAGTGGGTTCTGCCACTCTTGTCCTCTTTGAGAAACCCCGCATTCCACATGTGCTCAAGCGTGATGTCATAGTTGCGTCTGTGTGTGCTGCAGCCTCCGCTGCAGTACCTGAACCGCAGGGTCTCATCGCTCTGGTACCCCAGACCCAGGTCACTCACGGTGATGTCCACGTGCCTCAGCGAGCAGGATCTTGATTTCTTCCTGGCCCGCTTCATCCTCCTGCTCTTGCTGGCTTCCAGAACTTCTCTCCTGGCCTTCCTCTCCACCAAGGTCCCAATTATTTGCTTCAGCTCGCCTTCTGTGAAGCTCTGTAGCAAGAAGCTGACTGAGAAAATAGGAAGGAGAAATGCTCAGGGTAACAGTTAAGATGCTGGGGGCAAATCGACACAGTGGGTTTCTGGAACCAATGTTGTTGTTGTTGTTTAGTCACGCAGCTGTGTCCGACTCTTCGCGGCTCCATGGACCACAGCACGCTAGGCCGCCCTGTCCTCCACCGCCTCTCGAAGCCTGCCCAAACTCATGTTCATTGCT
>JAACJT020000028.1:1175485-1192902 GCA_009936485.2 Gymnarchus niloticus | reverse complement strand
CTGCCAGGCAAGAGGAAAAGAGGAAGGCCAAAGAGGAGGTTTATGGATGTGGTGAGAGAGGACATGCAGGTAGTTGGTGTGACAGAGCGGGATGCGGAGGACAGGATGAGATGGAGACGGATGGTCCGCTGTGGAGACCCCTGACGGGAGCAGCTGAAAGCGGATGATATTTTCTAGCAAGTATTTTCATTATGTTGTACCCCTGAAAAAACATTATCTCTAAAACTTAAACAACTGGCTCCACAAAAGTTTTTAAAATGTAAATTACTCAGCCATCTAGACATTCGAATGTCAATCATGTGTTTTCTGGGATAGACTCCCGGCTCAGTGACCACGACCAGGGTAAATGAATCAATGCTAAATTGTACACCTTACATATTACTTGAAAAGTACTTAAATGGATGATGATGCTGCCTCGTGCATTTGATTTACATGCTTTCAGTTCACCAGGTTCATTAATTTGTAACTGCATGAAATTTACATACATGTACTGTAATCATGCAGGGTACTGCCTATTAACCACAGAAAGCAAATCAGTTGTACAAGCTTGGATTTTGCTGATTTATCCCTACCAGTCATTTGATCATCACTCCTGTACAATCAGGTACTTTGCTTAATTAAGTCAAGCTGGCCCAAACTGAACTAATTGCATTACTAGGAATAAATCGTGCCAGATCTGCGGCATAAAGGAGAGCCATGTGATTAATACATGTATCGATATAGCGTAAAATTATCCTTGATGGTAGCATTGCCATTTCTGTTTTTGTTGCATTTTCAGCTTTATTTTGTTTCCATTCTCTGTTTGAGTTTGTACTTTTAAAGGGACAGTCTATTTTATTTGTTCCCTCTGTGTTTTTTGTTTTTGTCTAAAATCTTTCCAGCTCCATAGCAGGTTACGTTTCTGAATTCAACCCACACAAAGGCACATAATACTAAACAGTACTGTACATTTGATACTGTGCCATGGCACTGTAAGAAGCTGTATAAAAGAAGATCTAGCATTAAAGTGGTGGTAATAAATTACCTTGGTCCTGCTGTCCTGCATCTCAGTGCTGAATTACGGTGGACCTCCAACCCTATTATCAACCGTTGTATTTTAAAGTGGTACATTCAGCAACACCACATGCAGGAAGTTTCAATGGAGTTAAGAACAATGTGAAACCTTGTGATCACTACCCTCAGACAGCCTCAGTTTTACAATCTTCCAACCCATACTACCCAAGTCAGGGGTCCTGGAGCCTTGGGTACAAAGCAGTATATACCCTGAACTGGATGCCAGTCTATCACAGGGCATGCATGAACTCAAACACAGTAGGCAATTTGGAGACCGCATGTCTTTGGGCTACTGTGACCCTCAACAAGAAAGTCCACATTAACACATCTTTGTGTTACAGGTTTATCAAATTTCATATTAGTGGAAAAATCATGACAATGATTTGAAAGTATAGTTTAACTGATCAGTTACTGCGAGGATCTTTGTATTTTCCGACCTGATTTTATTGACTGCTAAAGGAAATATTAATGTCTGTTAGTTCATCTTCAATTCTCTTCCCCTTTTGAGGGTTGTGGATGTTTTGCTTTATTTTACTGAATTAAGTTTATAAAATCAAACATTCTAAAAATTTTTTTTTTAACATTTGTTTTTGGGCCAGGTATGGCACAAGAAACAAACAGTGGATAGAGTGTTGACTCCTTTAAGAAGCTGTAAAATCTTCTGCAGTTCACACAGGATCACGAAACAAAAGGAAAATTGACATTATAAAAGAGCCTTTGCTTATAATTCCTCCTTTCTGAGATGTCTGTCCTCTTGCATCATCATGGCTTCCTTTCGCTTTTACAGTCCAGCTCAGCCTCGACTGTGGTGAGCGACAGTCCTTTCAAACATGGTTTGCACTCTTGGCTTAATATAAGCTTGAGGTTGACCCACATCTCTTCCATGAAAATAGATCCAGAAAATAGGTCCAGATCACCATATGGTCACAGTTATCAGAAATAAAAAAGTCTATAGCTTGTCAATGACATAAAAAAAAACTACAAAACCAGATTTGCACATGCAGGATGAAACATGTTGTGTTTTTGTAATGTGATGGTTCAGTTTGGTATGGTTGTTACTGGTCTCATTGCTCCATTCTGGACCAACCTTATCATCTTAGGAGGGATGTTTGTTTGGGCATGCTCTTCAAGCACGTGTTGCAATCATTTTTAACAGACTATGTGGTGGAAGTGCCAAAATGACAGACCCCTGGCAGAGTCAAATTACAATAAGGTATCAGATATTGTGCAGTTTGTACATCTTAAGATTCTTGAGCAAATTTGTAAAGAAACTTTAATCCATGAATGTCAGTTTTCAGCCCAGAAACCACCTCAGTAAACCCTGGAATGTGCTGTGATTTAAATTTTAGTAGTTCACAACTGGGCTGCAGTTAACACTTAGGTCTCATTCAGTGTTCCGCAGTTACCTGTAATTTATTTTGATTGACAACAGATGGCTGCAGGGAAACCAGTCAGTATGCACAAGGTATCCAAGTGCAGCCTTCTACATTAGCAGAGCAGAGCACAGTTGTGACCTTGATGAGAAATTAGAGGTTTAAAATGAAGTCTGAACTTATCATGGCACCATCTTATTCTATCACGTTTAAGCACACCAGCATGTGTGAGTATGCTGAAAGCCCGTTTAATATTATCTCATTTTTCAATTTCAGTACGAAGACGAATGTTTTTCAGGTAGTTCAACTTTACGTGCATTTACAACATTCAACACTGTGTCATTCTGCAGTTATGTTTTTGTCATGTCATTTTCTTGTGAAATAATCATATGCAATGTAGCATAAAATGATTTATGGCCAAAGCAAAATGCTTAACGGCAATAAAATCATGCTCTATTTTTTTGCAATGGGGCCTGACTTGGTAACTGGCTGCTATGTGAACACTCCATTAGAGTTTTATTTCAGATGACACTCTTGTTTCCCTTGTCGTTGAGAGTTCCCTGGGGGGTCAGACCCACACAACTAGCTGATAAACATTATGTGGGGTTAATCAGAGATGGTGGAGATCAAAGTTTCACTGCTACACTTGCTCATTTAGCAAATGCTTTGTCCAAAGTGGCATACAAATTTTATGGCTGCTACCTAACTAAATTAATGACGTTCCTCAAAGTTTTGTCAGTTTTTCTGTACCACTTAGCTGAAATCAATATGAAAATGCTAAAAAATAAAAAAAACAACCTTAGAACTGTTTGGCATTGTTATTTTTTTAATTTTCAGTCTTTTTTAGGGACTTTTGCAAACATAAGATTCCCAAATGTTGAAAAGGCACGAAATGTGTTATTTAACAGAAGAATTGCGCAACCTTTGCATGCTGATTAAACCCATCTGTCAGGGAAACCTCCTAGAGCTTGCCTTGATTTGTGCCGTCGCAGGGAACCGTGGTGGGTGGGAATTCCATGTTTTTTAATGCCTGCTTGACGGCAGGGCAGGTTGACACGGGTGTCTTCCATTCAGGATTCCTATGTGAATTGTTTTGCTTCCTCTTGAGCCACGTTGTTCCAAATGTCATTTCAGAATCTGTTTCCCATCATACCTTCAGAGTCTGGCGATTTTTTGTGTGCAGCAGACCTCAAACAGCAGGACTTTGTGTGAAGGATTTTGAGGTGCTGGGGTTAAATCTTTGATATTAAGCAAGGCAAGTTTATTCATAAGGCACAATTTTCATGGAGAAAGGTCATTCAAAGTGCTTTACAGAAAGAATAGTAATAAAGTAAGGCATAAAAAGCATTAATAATAATTATAACAAAATGAATCGCTGGAAAGCAGTTTTTAGCTGGGATTTGAAAATGGCTACCATTGGGGCATATCTGTGATCCATGCAGGGCTGTTTCCTGCAGTGGACAGCACAGTAGTTGAAAGCCATTTCACCATTTCACCATCATGCAAAGTTGCACAGTTTAAATGGTACTTCTGCCTTTAAATGTTTTTCAAACAGTATTTTTTATTAAGCAATACATTAATGCTGGAAAGTTGCTCTGAAAGCAGCCATTCCAAACTCTTTAGAAACAAAACACATTTTTTTCCCCAGTAATGATTGCGGTTGAACAGGCTACATGACAAGTTCACAAAGTCATAATTTTATTCTTTAGTGTCATTTTGTTCTTTGTCCCATGAGAGAGGTGTCTTTAAAACAGCAATTATTCCCATTCCGTCTTCATTCAATTTTGAGATTCAGTAGGGATTTCTTTAGAGAATCTAAAAACACATACTCTCTTGCCAGACTTAAATGGAAATGACTGTGATCCCATCACATACACAAACAGACCTGCATTTTTGGTGTACATATGGGATGTCCTAAAAATGTGTTTTCTTTAGGTATGTGGATTAAACTAATCTTAGTTTAGGATTCCACAGGTAGCTATGCATTAACAGATGTCACAAAAACAACAAAGCCTATTTGTGAATGAGAAAAACACACTGTATTCTCTGTATTCTTTGAAATCCAATTAAAAGATATAATGGTGCAGTACTCCATTCAGGATTGGGGAGGCTATCCCACGTAGCACAGAGCAAAAGGCTGTGGTACAGTGACAATAAATTTGAAATAGAAACAACAGAAGACTTTTTTTTTATACATATTTCATAAATACCAGAAAACAAGAAATTGCCATGGATTAAAAAAAAAAAAATACTGATATCACACTATATTAGATAAACAGGATAATGGATACTCGAATGGATCATAAATACCAGTAAAGGTGCAAAATAAAACTCTGGGAAGTAACTTTTAATAGAATCATGTAATTACTTAAAATCTGATATCCAAAAAGAGATGATTATCGGTGTTTAATATCCTGTTTGTCTTGCAGGTCTCTTCAATACTGAGAAATCATAATGAAAGCAGATGTTACTATAGTCTTATGCTCATCGATGTCAATGAGCCTCATGATTACACAGGAATCCTTTTGAAGTCCTTTTCATGTGCCATGTGTCATGTACAGTTACAATGTGGGACAATAAGTGAGATGTTATCAAGATACTGTACACAACACATGGCACATGACTAGGACTTCAAAAGGACTTGAAAAGTATTCAGCTACGATACAAGCTTGTGTCATCACACAGTCTCTTGGGAACTTCCAGCTTATTTTGAAATTGCATGATCAACTCCCCTCGATTTCCAAAAAAAAAAAAAAGCCAAAAAATTGGAATATACCAACATAGGAAACTGCAAAGCAAAACCACTCCATGCACGATATTGCCAAAGACCATGCCAGTCAATGTACCCAAAACCAAGACCCAGACACGTAACAGACATACAATTAATGTTCTACAAAATAAGCATAGAGTTACACGATGACTTCATTTCCCCCAAACATCCTCATCTTCTTCTTCTGCTCTTCAGGTGTCTAAACACGTAAATAAGAAGACTGGTTGCAGTCATCCCAGGTCATCTTCTGTGAGCTCCCAGTTCATCTACATAAGAGTTATCCCTGCAATGTACAATCAAACAATTAATATTTTACTTAAACAGATTGAGAACTGAGCTGTAATTGACTAATGAAATATTGAGATTAGTAATTCAATTAACACAAACAGATGCAATTAACTAGAGTACTAATACTTGCAATAGTAACAGCAATAATAATAGTGTGTCAGTGTGTGGCGTCCCATCCAAAGTGTTAAACTACCTTTAGCCCAGTGCTTCCTGGGATCGGCTCTCGACTTACTGCAACTCTGTGATGAATAACAATGAAGGATGGACAGATGAAAGGAATAGCAATTGTGCTCATTAAGAACAGCTTCTTCTTCAAAGTAATTAGACATTTTTCAGAGTACTGTCTCCTCGCACCACAATTTTGATCAGTTCAATTCTTTTTCTCACTTCTCTGCCTTTATATTTCAGATTCTACATTCAGCATAGAATGAAATAAAGATGCTTATTTTTTAAGTTTAAGAGTGCCATCTGTTAAAATGAGGTTTCAATGAGCGTTGGTTGATTTATTCATCTTCATAGCTTTGCCTTACTTAAATTTAGTTAAATATAATTTATGTCATTTGGACTAGTACATTTTGTATTGCATTTTTCAATAAGTAGGTTTTTTTTTCAGAGTTTTCAGATAAATTAAAGTTCACATGCTATATGTTTTTCCACATAAATTCCAGTATTTAATTCCATCTATATGCAGGCATGGTCAAACAGTGTTAAGGATGTCTACTATTCTAGTTTTTATATGAGCAGTCTGTACCTTGTCATACAAGGTTAGGCCTTAGGAAGTGTGGATTGTAAGCATCGTAAAGTTTTGGTGAACTTATCATGATCTTGGGAGATCTCTGCCTTCTATCACGCTCAGTAGATTTTCACACTCATGCTTTTTTATTGGTTGGCTGTTAGATCATGTTGTTAAAAATAGCACCGTGTAAAATCATTGGCTCTCTTAATGTTGTTGCTGTTCAGTACTCTTGGTGTTTCACTATTGCTCCTAGAATGACAGAGCTGTTCGCCGTTGTTGTGTTTAGGAACGGAGGTTGGGTTCTGCCTCAGTTAAACGTATGTTATTTAAAGGACAGCTGTAGCAAGTATACTTCCAATAGATGTATATGAAGAAAATAAACAGAAACTTAGCCTTGATGTAATTTCACAGCCTGGAAAATGTTTCTATTCAAAATCAAAGGGGCAGCAACTTCTATGCTTGGAAACTATCATCGTTAAGATAAATAATCTCAATATGAAATAGAAATGCAAAGGATTTTTTCTCAATTTGTAACCCACTTTATATTAAATATTTTTATCTTTCTGTAAAAATTTGTCCGCACAACTTATTTTCTGTATTTGATGTATCTTTAAAATAGCAAGAATTGGCTGGTTTGAAGTTCTTAATATACACCATCAAGAAGTCATAGCCAATAGGATTAACTTTGTTTGGCAGACAAAACCTATTAATAGGTATTTTCCTTCTTGGTTTTCTTGACATGTTTGATGGTGTCCAGAGTTTGTTTAAGTTAGAGCTTCTCAACAGATGGCTAAGTAAAAGATGCTCAAGGGTTAACTTTTCAACCTCACATCTGTCTGGCTTCTATCCTGGTCTAACTCCAAGACTGCAAACAAAACAAATCTGTCTAAGTAAAAAGGACTAAAACCATTGAAAGTCAACGTCACTTTATGTTTATCCATTAAACGCCATCCCTTGCCTCTACTGATGTTCCTGAGGTACCGTTTTCTGATGCATCGTCTTATAAAGAGGACGGTATATTCTGTGCATCAGCTGATATACAGTACTGCGTGACTCCTCACTCCTCTGGGATAATACACTATCCACGTTCAAACAAAAGGAAATGATAACAAAAACAATGCTACTATGGCCTTTGGCTTTTCAGAGTTTTACAATATGCATCTGTCATATGAACGTCCGAAGGTTATCACTCTATTATTTAATGCTGTTCTGTCATTTAATGCTCTGCTGTTTAACAATTATCTTTTTGGATCCTGGAATAATTAATACAGGTTATGTTTACTGATTATTTTAATTTCTAGTGCAGTAGCTATAGAAATTCTGTAACTATTTAAATGTTAAGAAATGTTATGGTTTATATTAACAAATAAACATACAAATATAAAAACAGCATCACGTTTGTCACGTTAGTAATCATTAATCACTGGTAATCAATGATGCTTGAATCGAAAATACGTCATAAATTTTTAGTGAAGAAAACCTGAAAGTCTGGAGTTTAGACAGAGGGCTGAAGGGGAGTTTGCTTTGGGGACTGATTATGAATATTTACAATATACTCAGCTCGAAAAAAAAGCAAGGGGAGCCTTTTAACAGCTGTGATTTCCCCCACAAGGCCAGTACATTTCACTTCTCCAAGCACCTTTGGTGAATCTGACCTGTGTGTGTGTGGACGTGTGTGAGTTGAACAAGTCGAGCAGAGAGGACATTGAGATTGCAGTACATATTGGATTCCACCCGCTCAGCACACTACATAATTTATAGGTGGGATTCTTGCGATTTCGAAAATGAGCAGATGAAGCAGTTTCAAATGTAAACATCTCCATCCCATAATTATTCTTAACATACTAAGTATTTAGATTAAGGTTTCCATTCACAGTGTGAAATACCTACAGTATATCAGATTATGTCAAATAACAGCAAATTTTATAGTTCTGAAAAACTAGACATTTGTAGGTATTGTGGCTTATTATTGTGGTCTTTTTGCAGTCCAGTTAAAGTTCTTTAAAGTATTTCTTATAAATTCAGCTGCATGTTAGGAATTATAATGTTAATAAAGTCATCTTTTTACAAGTAACATTATTATCCATCCATCCAATCTCTTACCTTTATCAGGGCTGCAGGAGGTACACCATCAGCACAGCATAAATTGGTCATTGAAATCAGTCTCACTTATCAATCCACTTGAATTCAACATGCATACAAAGACATAAACACACAACCACATCTGTTCAATTTCTGAAAATATAAACCCAAAGAGCAAAAAATAACTCATGAAGATGAAATTTGACTGGTTGCAGAATCATAATGCCAGTGCTGTGTTAAATCAGATACTCAAATGTTCCTAGTACATATTTTGCAGAGGAAGACAACTGAGAAGTTGAGTTCATTCATACCCCCCATTATGAAATTATAAAGGGAATGCATCACACATATATGTACAGTCCGACATTTAGATCATAGGTGTTTTTGACGGTCTGTAGTTCCCAAGTCACATGAAGTGAGCTTGAATGGAAGGAGGTAAAATTCCTGGTCAAATTTAGAACATCTGCAAATTTGCTTTGGGTATATTGAGTGGTACCCAAAATATATTCATCTGGTGTTCTGATCAGAGGGCTGACAATTTTTAAGGACAGGTGAAATGCATTCTCTCCGCAGATTTGTACCACATTGATACATACACAGGGTAGAGCCAAAACCAGCTGAACCAGCCATTCAAGTTATCACCCCTACAGCAATATTGAAGAATAACTTTTTCATGCCGCTTCTTTCAGTGTTAGCTAGATAATGTGTCATTAAATATCACAATCTGTTATAGTATGCTCAACATACTTAAACACACAACAACTGCAGGTAAACAGCCTGATCATTAATTTTTTACAGGAGACAGCCAAACCGACTCAGGAGACTGATCTAAAATACAGAACATCTGTTTTCCTGCACTCTTAAAATACTGGTATCAGTGCTGGAAGGGAGCTGTCAGCCGCCCTTAGCGAAGTTTATGTGGCACAGCGCATTCGGTTGTGCATCTGTTAACCAGCTAGTCACGGCATTCTTCAAATGCAGGCTTGACTAGGCTTGCCAATCTGACATAATGTGCAAGTATTTTGTTCTGCCTTAGTCTGCCTCTGATCATGTCGATTCTCTTGAATTTCAAAATTGCGTGACACCATGACTGTCGTTGCTGTAAAATTGTAACACGCTTAAGTTTATGGCTACAAATCTACAGTAATGTTGCTTACCTTGACCGTTTAGACTTTAGAGGGTTTACAAGCCTAATCAGCATAGTGACAGGGAGCTATTAGCCAGCTGTCTCCTGACAGAAAGTACGTTTCACCTGATATACCTCCTAGCCACCCCTCGAACCTCCATATGTCACCTTTAGTGATACTAGGCAGGATGCCACATGGCAGTGACTTACACGGGTGTGGATTTGTTGTTTTTGAAATAAAGAAAACATATTTACCTTAGATAAATTTTCTCATCAGAAGGGGATTAAATAATGTGTGACAGGGGCTACTGTGTGCCATTTCTGAGTCGTTGTTTTAAGATAACTAACGTATAACCTATGGAAGGAAGGGCTTCTGTGAATAATGGGGGGACAGGATATGCGAGAGGCATGTATCAGATAACGAAACAGCTCATTAACCCTTCTGGCCCCGTCAGGGGCAACCAAACATACAGAGTTGACTCTTAATGCATTCTATTACCATGTCTGCCACCGCTCTTCCTTTCAACTTTACAGAAATGATAGACTGGTGTTAACTCCTAGATGAACTTTATTCAGTTTGACTTAAGCATCTGAAGCACATTTAATTGCCACTAGGCATTTTCATTATATTAAGCTTTGATATTAATAGTGAATATCAACCTTCCAGTTTCACGTTATATGTTACACCCACGGACTTTCAACATTTAATTATTTAAATCTGAGAGTATTGTTAATAATAATAGATGGTCTAACCTGTATTGAAAATCTTTGATCTTTCTGATATCTGTAGCTGCTGTTAGTCATGACAGATGTTCCATACTTTGAAATGCATATGTATACATAATTCTGCTGCTGAGGCAGGAGCACTCTGTGGTATGACAGTTCAGGAGCCGAGGAAAGAGTGATTACTCATCTGATCATGTGTTTTCAGTCATAACAGTTTAAGGAGCATATGGGCAGTCATAAACTGCAGCACACCTCCCTTTGATGATATTGCAAGCTGGGGGATGCCCCCATGCCAGGGAGGGTTAAGTCATGTGATAAACATACTACTACCTAGTTCATGTGTGTCATTTTCCCAATCAGCATACAGACCCAGGCAGTGACACCCATTTCCGTACCCAGCTACATTCCAGTCCCACGGTCCTGTTTTTTGCCCACTGGGGCTGCTGGTGAAATGTTCACTCATTTTTCTTCATTCCTCCCTGTTGCACTTAATAAGCTCCAGTCCACTCTCTCCTCCATCTCCACATAAAACTCCTTGGTGAGGACAGGAAGTCACTTGGGCATTGGTGGTGGCAATAAATCAGGACAAATTCAATTTTCAGGTGTTTTATTGTTAAAGGGGCCTAATTAGCAATTGGTTTTCTTTATACATGTAACATGATGAGGCTCTCAGTATTTAGAAGGTTGTGACTCCTCTTCTTGCCTCTGAGAGACAGGGTCTCATCCTGGGAGACTCCCATTGTTCTAGAAAACTTGCTTTGAGGATTATATTTGAAGTTTATGAATTCCTAATTATCTTTCAGGGCAGCCTGGATTAGATGTGCTTGCTGCTTGCTTGATTATTCCCCTGGCATCAATGAACATTTATATTACAGTGTAAAACCATATTTAAGAACCACATGGCAATGATACAACACCTTGAGAAGTAGACCAAGATTACTAACCAAGAGTATTTTCAATATTTATTCCCTTGAATTTGAATTATGTTCAATGTTGTGCAGACAAGTGAAACTAGTTGTGCCAGATCAACATAAACTATATTTTTGCAGCCAGAATACAGCAGAAGCTTTGTACATGGCAAGTTAGGAATTATCCGATGTCCTCCTTCGCAGATGCCCTGTCTGTTTACTACACAGGCTTTCTTCCTAACTGATTATGGCGATGTCCTTCTAATCACAGCTGAAAAGCACATGGAGCTGCAGCTGGAAATGAAAACTGATGGTTCTCTCACCTTTACTGAGTCCAGTAATAGTACACCATTTGTAAAAAAAAAATAAGTATATATTATCTTGAATAATCTTTGTTTATTAAACATGGCAACATTGTCTGGACCTTGTCAGGAGAGCTCCACCATGACATGGTCCAGCCATTCTTTAACCCAAGTAAACCCTGTTATATGGCTAATGGATGCATAGTGTGTATAGTGTGCATCCAGTTGCTTTAACCCCAGGTATGAGGGATTAAGTATGCGTGTGTGTCTCTGTATGTAAAATAAGCTTAGTTTATAAATATAATCAAAAACACCAAAGACCACAGAAATAAAGGTCCCAGTTTACTTAACTAGAATCGAATAGAATAGAATCTTTATTGCCACGTGACCGAGGCAGTGGAAATTTTTGTTGGTACAGCTAAGTGACTATGGGTCCTATTTTGCACCGGTGGAAAGCGCAACGCAAAGTGGTTTTGCTAGTTTCGTACCAGTGCATTCCTCATTTTCACACCAAGAGCGCACGTTTTCAATAGAACAAATGATTTTGCGCGCGCTTCCCGCTCGTAGGAGTGGTCTTTTTTTTTTAAACGAGGTGTGGCTGGGCGCATTGTCAGCGCGTTGCTATTTTAAGGCAGCGAAATGACACTGTGCTTTTGACCAACAAAAATCACGTCTAAAGTCAGTGGGGTATTATTAAACGACATTTAAGCGGCGCATTTTAGAAACGTTTAGGTGCACGATGCTCGTTATGGACACAGGTACACACTCGAAGTGTACTAATCGTTTTTTATTTTATTTTATTCATATACGTTTTGTTATAGAGTACAACTTATGATGAGAAAATTGTCTCAAAATGAATCATTTTGCGAATGCTACAGAAAGTGACAGGATAAAGGAGACTCTTTTCTTATTGTCCGAGCAAATATAAGCAAACTTATTCTAAGTTTTTTAAAGAAAAGTGCATAAAAATTACTGCTAAAATTGCTTTTCACTTTTTATAAGCTTACTTTTTATATGCTATACTTCTTGTACTTTTTACAGAAATATACGTAGAGGCATAAAAATAATAAAGGAAGTAACTGAATCTTCAAATCATACAAAAATGATTTCAGAGAGGTTCTCCCAAAAAATTTTAAAAATAAAAAAAAATATGGAGACTTCCCACTAGCCATGATAAATTTTTGAAGATGCTTTTCATCAGTGTGATTTCCAAAGTTGGTGTTCCAGTTGTGTCAAATACCGAAATAATGCTGGTGTGTCTTACATGTGTTTAACTGGGAAAATGACCTCTTGCTGAGCTTGAAAGCCAGGTAAGTACGGGTCTACAACAACAGTGAATGGAAATAGAAGCTGACTTCCTCCATCAGCATTTAGCAAAAATATACAAGGGGTGCAAAATGAGTCAAGCGAGGAGGACAGGGTCAAACCCACTGTGCAACTGCACTGATCCTGAGTGCCCATGGAGACAAAAGGTTAAGGAAAGGAGGTAACCTGCCAGAAGGAGTCGGACCACAAATACTCGGAATGTCTCCACTGGCCAGCTTCTTAATTGTCTGTCAAATAAACATCTCAGGAAGCAGCAGGCAAAGATAAAGTGACACACTAGGGAACATAAATGTGCTCAGCCTTGGGCACAAATGGTGAACATGTGGCCTTTCTGGAAGCACTCAATCCAAGAGACACAAGTGTTACAACGGAAATGTTTCCGCAATGTGCATAAATGACAGAAATCACAAAAATATCTTTTTACAGAAGAAGCAGAGTATAAAGACATTTTTATTCTAGGCTGTAACATAAGAAAAAAGTATTAGCTGTTCCTCTGAAGTGTTATAACATTCAAAATTTTTGGCATGATACAAAGTGTAATAATACTGTTGAAAAATACTGATTAATAATACTGATGACAATATAGTACAAAGTGGCCAGGAAATCACTGTGAAAGTAAAACTGTAAAAGAAACATAAATTTAATTATTACTCTAACGATAATAAAGTATATTTTGCAAATACACAGATGTACAGTAATTTACCATGCAAAGGACAGTTACAATTTACGATCCAATAATATTTGTCTTATGTGAAATTCTATATACCAATATTTTTGAAATGACAACAAGCACCAAGAGAATTCTACTTTTTTATTTTGTTATGATACAGATACAGTACAGGCGTGCTAAAATTATATCAATTGAAAAATCAATATTTCACTAAGAAATATACAATCCAAGCAGCTTATGCAAATTACTTCTATCACAATATTATATAAGATTTAAAAAATTTTAGCTAGACTTTAGCTACACTCTTTTGTAAATCACTTCGGCAAAGTTCTGCCCTGCTGTGATTTGTTATATTGTACGATATTACAATGTGACCAAAAGACTCAAACCAGTTAGCAACTTTATTTTTCCAGCAAAAAATGTTAACAAGTCTTCCAAAAAAAATGGAGTCCCTCACAAAATCTCTACAGGGAGCACTAAAATATTAATCTAAGGTTTTTGAGTTGGTAATGAACTTTTTGCTGTGTTAAAATCTCATCAAACATTTGTACTTTCAGTGTTCTGTTACAGCAAGACTGGATATTTTCTACCATTTATATATGGCACTTCTCTCAAAATCTGAAAGCTTTCTCAGAACTAAGCACGGATGGGGGCTAAAGGGCACCTCTTTCTTCTGGACAACTCGGCCAGGCATTTTGTTGATGGGGTGGCAGGCTTTGGAATCCCCTTCTGGATCGACACGCAAAAAACATCTGTATCAAAAAGCCAAGCAAACATGTTAAGTCAAATCAAGATGATTCATTTTGTGACCTGCAACAGGCACTAATTATGACATTATTATGTCATTAAGTAGTTTACCTTTCTAATTGATCATGACTCAAAAAAAATTAATTTTTTCACGTCTGTGCGAGCACTTCAGCTCTCCAGGTCCCTGGGAGTATAAACCAGGGATTAGTATTTCCCCCGCATGTTTCTTGTTTTCTGACAATTGCTATTGCCCTGATTGCCCTCATGTGTTCCACCTGTGTCTCTTGTTATTTAAGTCCACCTCTCTCCTCTTATCTTTGCCATGTGTTTGTTAGTGTTACTGTCAGTTGTGATCTTGTTTGGTGCCTTGTCCTTGTAGCTTTCCTGTTCTCGGTTCATTTGTTCCCCTGCCTTGGCTTTTGTGCCTGAGACACTGTGATCAGGTTATTGCCTTGTCTTCCCTGACTTCATTGCCATATTTACCTTGTGTATTCAGTGCTGAGCCTAGCGGTTATTTTCTTGTATTTGCTTTGTTATTAAAACCCTATTGTACTCACACCTGTATCCTCACAACCTCACCTCCCTTGTCTCTTAGCCGAGGTGATAACTCTGAGTCTGGTGATAACTGTGACAAATATTGAGTAAATAATAATAATAATAATAATAATAAATGAGCAAATATAAAATATAACTATATAACACAAACACAAGAACAGTTAATTTATAATTTATTTACTTTCATTTGTCAAATATAGACTTACACAGTAAGACTAACTGACTCCCTTGGGTAAACCAGCAGCTAGACTTGGTGACTAGATATGTTAAGGTGGGAGTTACATTGCAGTTTCTGGTTAAAGGGGTAACTTTGAGATGTTTGACAAAGCTGATTTCAGTGCTCAGTCAGGTGATTGGTCCTGTTTCTCATTTCCTTGCACCTGGACTTGTATGATTCACAATCTTGCTGAGTTGGCAGGTACATTTCTGGATTCATCTGTTGATTGAAGTGTTTCAGGGTATTCTCCTATGGCTGTGCTGGAAGTTGACATGCCTTGCTTCCAGAGCATCATTGATGATTTCCACTTCTCACTGCGTCGAGAGCAACTTGCACAACACCGGCCCATAACTTGCCTGATATGGAGAGACTGCTGTTAATAAAACAGATGTGTCAGAGAAAGTAATTGCTTATTCCTACAACAACATTGTGAATTCACTTTTTTAACTTCTGCAAGGTAGGAATGGAGCTCTGTATTCCAAATCATTATTCCAATGGCATATTGGTGACATGTTATGAGCTTAGCCCACAATCACTTTCAGGACATTAAGGAATGACATCTGATTGCATATCAAGACACAAAAACGGACTAATCATCTTGTGTGCATTCGTATATTCAAACTGTAGAAAACCTGGTGTCATTACATGTTCAGTACTGCACTTCAGCCTCTCCCAGTTGTGTTGTTTAAATGTTTGTGAAGCCTGAAGGCATAGGTGTCATTTCCTTTGGAACAATTTCTCTCCTGCTTTATGTTAGAGAAGGAATCAAGCTAGTCGTTTATGTTTTCTTTCATTTCTTTTGTTAGGTTAGCTAGCTTTCATTTACACAGTTGGAATATGTTTTGTTTATTATTTTGGCACAAGCCCACCTAACGCCTGTGCTTACACAAAATCAATGAACACTTGGGTTTATGAGAACATGCTGTGAAATAAAACCAATTTGCTTTTATACACTGTAGTTATGTCCTGATCTGGCACTCTGGTTTTCCTTTTCATTTTGTTATGGACTCTATATCGTAAACAAGTCATCAATGTATTATTCTGCCTTCAAAGGAAACAACAGATGTAAGATGAAGTAAGGAGACTTGATAGCCAGCTAGCTTATTTCCAAAGCATAGCCTTCTTCAGCGTTTACTATTGTTAATGGTGAAGATTTATCAAGAAATGAAAAGGTGTTACTCAGTGGTCTATTGAAATGTTTCTGGTCGATTATTGATACACGACTGTTTAGCTAAATTTGCTAGCCAAAGTAAGCATTAAAGAGATAGCCAGCGCAATTATAAGTTTCCAGTTTGTTTCTGTATTGTTTTATTTTTCTTAAAAAATGAATCAAACGGTGTCAAAACAGTGGTGTTCTGCTCACTCCCAAAGTGTGTCTTAGGAAGGCTGTAGTAAATCCAACACATATCCGCTCTAGCTCAGGCACAGAGACTGAAACACTTGCACTCTCTAGGATGTGGCTGCATGCTTCTGTGAGGTCATAACCTCATGGATAACGGTTGCACAGCTCAGTGCCAACTGACTGATAGGTGTATGAAAGTATTTAGTATTGCAAGCTCTGTGGCACAATTAATCATCAGGCACTGCAGAGCCGGTTCTGGCATTGAGAACAGACCCAAAGTAATGGAATGGTTCTTCCAAGAGCACCTCTCCTGGCTCACTGGAATGTGGCCCAATGTTTGGCCTTGGCACTGATGCATGCTCCAGTCTGGCTCCAAAGAGGCTGTTCTGGGAGTGGGATTTCAGAGGTGGCCCCTCACCCACCCGTCATTCCATTCATCTAATGATACTGAGGCTCACCTTAAAACACCAGTTAGCATTGCAAAGTGTGTTAGCAACCTCATGATGATGCTGCTGCTGTACCAGATCATATTTGACTACATTTAAATACTGGCAGCTTACAAGAGGGAGCATTTAATAAACAGTAAAATGATAGTAAAATGATGAAGAAAGCCTTGCTGATTTATAGTTCTTTATGATGCTTTTTCCATGCAAATATTACTGTAGGTTTACGTAAATCTAAGAGCAAACAAAATACCATCCCCGTAATCTGGTGTATCTGGATATTTCATAATTTAACTGGTAGAATTTAGATTTAATCCAATAAATAAGTGCAAATAAGTATTGTGCTTCCAATGAAGTATTAGGAGGTTCATTCCAAAATACTATCCAAATTTTTGTCTAGAAGGTGATTTTCTTCTATGTGCAGACAGCTGTTCTCTTGTGGTTGCCTCGTAGCTATATGGTCTCTATCCCTCTCTCGCTCTCTGTCCATAGCTATAAAGGCCATTAGTGCACGATTGAAGACTTGACAACCATTTCCCACCAACCTTGTCTATCCATTGTCAGTCACTGGGTTTCCTTGAATGTCAGACCTGTCCAATCTTTGATGTTGTCTTCCTGCTGCCATCAGGCAAAAGATACAGAAGCATTAAAACAAGGACAAACAGACTAAACAGCGGTTTTTACCCTGTTGCCATCAGAGCACTGAATGCCACTTAATTTTCTCCTACCTTTAATTCTACTCCATGTGCAATA
>JAACJT020000028.1:1151493-1175385 GCA_009936485.2 Gymnarchus niloticus | reverse complement strand
ATATCTCTCTGACACAGGGACTGCACTTAATTTCGTTGTACTCGTTACAATGACAATAAAGATATTCTGATTCTGAATATACAGATCTTGATGTTAATCAGACTTTAAAACTGGTTTCTTGTAGTAATACCTTTTTTTAAATTACCATGCACATTACTACATTAAGGGGTGGCTTTGTGTTTCAGTGGTAGGCATTTTTGCCTCACACTGTTAGGTTTGGGGGTTCAAATCCCCTCCTTTGGCTCTGTGTGCATTTTGTATGTTCTCCCTGTGCTTTGTGAGTTTCCTCCCACAGTCCAAGGATATGCATTGCATGCTAAGTGGCATGGCTAAATTGTCCATAGTGTGTAAGTGACTGTGCCCAGCAATGGGTTGGCACCTCCTCCAGGGTGTCCCGAGGTTGCCTGGGATAGAGTGCAGGCCCCCTTGTGACCCTGAATAGGATTAAGCAGTTTGGAAAATGGATGGATGGATTTCTATGTTAATGTGTGGTACTATGTCCTCACAGCACAAGGGTTGGGGTCTAATCTTACCTCCACTGTGTAGGGGATTTGTGTTTTCAACATGTTATATGGGCCGCCTCCTACATTCCAGAAGTATGCAGTTAAGGGTCTCTCAATTGGCTGTAGTGCACAAGCACATGCAAGTGGGAGTGTATAAGTGTCAAGCAATGGATTGGTATCGCATCTAGGGTATACCCTAGGCTTGTGTCCTATCTTGCCTGGGTTAGGCTCCAGACCCCCCATGACCAGAATATGTAGATGGATAAATTAATTACTATGGCGACATTTAGGCTGAAGTCTGATCCACTAAATATTAGATATCCTCTATGCAAAGGACCACATTTATAACTATTCTACTTGCTTTTAACTCAAAATTTTAATTACTACAGAGCATTACTCGTGCATGACACCAATTCGTCCAGCTGAAATGCCTTGCTTATCATTAGCCTGATGATGGATCCAGTTAAAACAGAGGGCTGATCTGAAATTCCACCGAAGTTGCACTTTCTATATGACCGCGCAAAGCATTATATACACAGTATATCACATTATTTTGAAGAGGTTACAGTTCTAATTTTAAATCTATGGAAAATTTAAAAGGCAGCAAAATGCTTCAAAATATTAAGTATAACTGAAGTAGTTTGGGATCCGCATCAGAAAGCCAGCTGTAGTATTTTGATTAGCATACAAATTTAAGCCAGCTCTTACTACAGTAAATAGAACATGAAACTGAATTTTTAGAATTGCCTTAAGGTGCCATGCTCTAAATAATTTTTCATAACTTCGGCAATTCAACCAAGCCACAGACAGAATGTACCCATGCCAAAAGTAAAAGCTATGTGTGAAAGTACAATACATTACTTTCTTTTTATGAACTATTACCCAGACTACCAATTCTGAATATAAAAACCTTGACCTGTTTTAGGTGGAAAAATTCTTCCGAGAAATTCAAGGCAACACACACTTTATGATCAGAGTAAAGCACGACGTAGTCAGGTTACAAGCTCCAATCACTGACGTGTTATAGCACAGCTGTGTTACCTCTCACCAGCCCCTGAGCCCATGTTCAGAACATCTGACCCAACCCAAACATGATTATCCACCCTCAAGCCTAAAGACAGCCTCATTTTCCCCCTTTCGTTTAACATGTTAGCCCCAAATAAAGTCCTCCAATCCCCACCTCACACAAATCTGTCCACTGCCAACTCGAACACCTTGAGACCTCGTACTCTACTACACTACTGCCGCTTAACAACAAAACACACTACTGCAGATGTCTTGATGTACAAACATTTATTTGAACGACCAATACCAACAGTGTGCCAGCTTATTCCTTCTTGGCCGCAGCCTTGCGCATAGCAGCCAGGACGTTGCTGAGCTCTTCCCTCTTTCTCTTCGCACGGATGTGAGTTCCCACCTGCAGAGCGAGAAACAGCATCATTCAGCCTCACCTGACAATATAAGTATCTAGTCCAGCAAGATGACAGCAGTCAAGTTATAACATCTCCATCAACCAAACCATGATCTCCATGACCCCTGCAACAGGACTGACAAGTCAAAATCTGAGGGCTAAGTCACGCAAGAAAAATCTGCATACCCTCTTCTTGATGAACTTGAGCGCACGTTTGTCTTTGGACACCTTCAGCAGCTCCATAGCACGCCTCTCATACGGTGCAAAGCCACACACCTCTCGGATCATGTCGCGCACGAACTTGGTGTGCTTGGTAAGTTGCTGGGGAAAAATAAGACCCGATCTCTGTCATGTCACTCAAACTTCTCGCATTATTCCACAATTACCCCGCTTTCTGACAACGGGGGTTTTTATGGACACACATGCGTCTGGATGCTTGTCTCCATACATCACCCTATGAAAACAAGTCACCCATCATCTATGCGAGGATCTAGGCTACGGGTTTTGATTCATGTGGTTGGCGTTTATAAGGACAGCTTTTCCACGTCTTTTTTCCAACCAGCTATGGGCGACTTTATTTCAAAGTGAAAGCAATCACCCTAAGTAAGTTACTCACCCCTCTCCTGCGACTGTGCCTGGGCTTGCTGACGTTTTTAGTGACAGGGTGGCCTTTATTTAGGCCAACGGCCATAGGATATCTGATTGCCATTTCTAAACATAAAGGGGAGAAAGCAAATACGTTTACTCCATTATCTTTGTGTAGCCTAACTGGAACCACGAAAACGTATTTCCGTCAAATCACACAAACACTTTTATGAATATTAACCCATGACACGGATATAAAGGTAACCCCCGAGAAAGCTGACTTTTTTCTGTTCAAGAATAGAATATACACAGCCTATCCAAATGGTGATCAACCTTAGTATTTTAGATCAGATTTAAAACATATTGTACATATCAACTATATTCCTTATTGTCAGTGTGGGAGGACTCTTGGTACAACCGCTTTGTTAAACAGCACAAACTCAATAGGATGCTTTAGATTTTTGTAAGATTGTAATTCAAGCGCCGAATTGCCTACCTCCTTTCTCTAATGGCGAGCGGACCGGAAGGACCGTTGCAGAGGAGAATGCTGGGTAACCAAAGCGCGTTGGATGAAAAGTACAAAAAGTATCAATTGCGCCTACCCTGGGCCAGGATGACCTAAACAGGTCAGTTCGAATTCTAAAAAAGGGTTCGAAAAGCCCTATTGTCATTTGTACAAGTAGGAGTACAAATACAATTACTTGCGTGCCTCCATGCAGCGTTAGGCAACATATAACATAGGGAACAATAAATATAATATAATGAATACAATACACATACAATAAGTACAATATATACACAATATATATAGCATATACAATATATAATATACGTACACAGTATAAAATACAAGGTGCTGAATTAAGAATAAAATTCTGTATGATATAATTCTAAAATCGATTTTCATGTTTTGTTTTTTCACTAATTTGGTATTTTGCATCTTTAGTATTCTTGATATTGATTTTAACATATATGCGCATGCATCCTGGTCAGAAACTAATCATTAGCTAGTGTGATTTCCTCCTGCTTAGGATGAGCTCCAGGGTCACTATGATCTTCCATCCATCTATTCATTTTTCAAACTGCTTAATCCTATTTAGGGTCACGGGGGCCTGGATCCCTGCCCAGGCAGCCTTGGGGCACAAGGCAGGAGACAAAATCCAGATGGGGTTTATCATGATCTTGTACTGAATAAACATAACCTTATCATATATTGTTTCACCACTATGGCAAATCAAGACTGATTTTAGTGACATTTATTAGATGAAATGGGCAAGAAGCTGGTATGGTAGAAATAGTTTCACCAGACTTAAACTAGAGCAACCATTGGCAAGGAAATGATAATCAACATTACGTAGAGCAGGGACATAAATGAGTGAAAACAAAGAAGTTCCTAAGTACACATGCTTCTGTATTTTGAATGGTATGGTTAACATATTTTTAAAGAAAACATTTCTTTTTAGGTGATATATTAAGATGTCATGTTTTAAGATTATTTTATATTAAACAATGTAATTTAATGGGACTTTATTAATTATTACAAAATAAATTTGTTTTCTATGCAATATGGCACTTATGTTCTGTATTTAGACACTTAATGGTCATTTAGAGGGCCATGGTGGCCTGCACCTCCAGGGTTATGGGTTCAAATCCCGCCTCCAGCTCTGTGTACGTGGAGTTTGCATGTTGCATGCATGTTCGTGGGTTTCCTCCCACAGTTCAAAGACATGTGTCGTCTATCATTTGGTGTGGCTAAATTGTCCCTAGTGTGTGATTGTGCCGTATGATGGGTTGGTACCCCATTCAAGGTGTCCCCCGCCTTGTGCCCTAGAGTGCCTGAAAGTGGCTCCAGGCTTTCCCCCCGCGATTACTTTTAGAAATGGATGGATTGACGGTTAATCGAAACCATTCAAATTAAAACTACAACTCCCAGCAGGTCACGTTACGCGCATTTTGGCGCGGATTGCGTGCGCGTCCACCATCTTGCCCCCTGCCATCCCTTTCAAAGAAAGTGGCTGAATTTTACACAGCGCGGGAGGAACCTTGCCTGCCTCGTATGCGGTTTTCCGGCGAATGAATTAGAATTCTAAGAAAACCCATTATAGATATCGCAGATTTTTTTTTTGTTAATTACACTTTACCACCGGTGACTTAGAATAGCTACGACTGTTCAGAACTGTAGTTTTAAACGATTTTTTGCACTTGAGATGGCGACTGCAACCCCTAGCCGTTCGGCTTCCGAAGGCGCTCGCCCGGCGAGCACTCCGCTGTCCCCGACGCGCATCTCTCGGCTGCAGGAGAAGGAGGAGCTGCGGCACCTGAACGACCGACTGGCCGTCTACATCGACCGCGTCCGGGCGCTGGAGCTGGAGAACGACCGGCTGATGGTGAAGGTGTCGGAGAAGGAGGAGGTCACCACCCGGGAGGTGAATACTCGCCCTGCCGGACTTCCTGGAGCGGTTGCTGGCTTCACTGAGTATAAACGGGTTTTCATTCAAAATCGCGCAAATTGTCTGACTAACTTCGGCACATTCGAACCCCGCGCCGCTCCGCTGTGCCCGTCACTCTCCCGCCCGGGTCTCTTCTTCCAGGCCGCCTTTAAACGGGATTTGCTGTCCGTTCCGCCCGCCCATCACTGTGGTGGGCGACGCCAGCGAGACCCCCTCATTACTGCGGCTGTGCTCCGCTGCTTTTGCCCCCCGTATGAATGCCATCCGTCTGCTATTTCCACTGTCCGTGTAGCTTCGTGCTTCACTAGTTAGCGAGTCCGTATGGTGTAGAAGTGAAGTGTCCGGAGCGGTCAGTGCAGCCCAGGTGTGTGACCCACAGCTCGTCCCGGCACTTTTCAAATTAAACTGTCATTATAGCAGCCGATTGGTCTGGTAAACATCGCCAGTTGGGATCCTTGTTTTTATTTGTTAAGCCCATAACTGTGGGAGTTAATTAAGACGCCAGTGGTATGTCAGAACTTTGGAGATTCAGGGGGAGTCTGGAGCTTCGATTCAGGGGGAGTCTGGAGCTTCGATTCAGGGGGAGTCTGGATCCCCGCCAGCTGTTCAACTGACCCAACCCGTTTTTCAGCAGTTTGAAACGGGCAGAAAGTCGGAATCTGGGCTGACTGCGGATTGCTGGCTTTCAGAGCGAAATCGTGTAGTTTTGTTTTAATGGCGGGTTCTAAGAAGCGGTATGTTTTACGTTTTAAGCAGACTTGACCATTCTTTAGGGTGGGGTAAACGTGGCGGGGTAGCCATGCACCAATCACATACATTCCCTTGGAAAGCATGAAAGCGGGTTGTTAATTTTCAAGGCAGTCTTAGTTTCTGCCACTGGTCTCATCAACTGTTGTCTAATTCTGTCAAAGTTAAGATGTATGAATGACTGCTTCCTGGTTGTTGAAAACTAAAAATGCTTTGTGTTAAATGAGTGGTAGTGTCATAGTAGGAATAACTTAACTTGCAAACAACCCCGGCTCTCTCCAGGTCACTGGGATCAAGGCTCTGTATGAAGCAGAGCTGGCAGATGCCCGCCGTGTCCTGGATGAAACTGCCCGTGAGAGAGCCAGGCTACAGATTGACCTGGGGAAGGCCAATGCTGAGCTGGAGGAGGTCACTAAGACGTGAGTGTCTTCCCACGTGGGCGTTCTGCCGTTCGAGGCCATGTGTGAGTCACGTGGCCAGCCCCGTAACGGCTCTTTAGCACTGCCCGTGCCCTTACACCGCTCTGCTCTGCTCTGCTGTCTGGCACCATATGAAACATAGCACTGGAGCTGTTGTGTAAGGATGTAAGTACTGTTCAGGAAATATAAACGTGTTTAAGATTTGTGGTGTGGGAATTCACAGTAAAGCAGGCTGCCACAGTACTTATTTTTTTTTGTCTTGGTTGTTGCACGAGTTAAAAAGGAACTGAGGATCAGCACAGGCGTGACAGCTTCCCCAGGAACACGTGGCCAAAAATGTTTTAGAATGCAATTATTTTAATAGCATTCTTCAGGGAGCAGAAAGCAGGTTTGACCTACAGGTTTTCCACCTGCGTAAAGTTGTGCTCACTTTAGATGTTCTGCCTGTGGCACTAATCAAACCTCATTCTGTTGTTACGCAATGGCAGCAAAGCAGGATACTGCCCTAATTAAATTGTGTGGCATTGGTTGAAACTGAAACTATTGTGTTCTAGTAAATGTGCATCAGTTTTCTTTTGAATTTTCCTTTTTGAATCTAAGATTGCACTGATCCCTGGTTACAGAGACAGTGGCACCTTTGTTTGGCACTGTTTACTCTGTTGCTTGGGAGCTTACTCAGACAGGAAGTGCAGCAGTGACTGCAGCACTGCTTGTATTTGCTTGCAGATGTACATGTGGTAACACTGGGGATGTTAAACTTAGTGTTTCTTACATTAGTAACATTTGTTTAGTTTCCCATGCGTTGTGCCGTGATCCATGGTTTTTGTCTACCTTAGTGAGACTGTGATGGCGTGTCGCCTCATAGCGTGGTGGCATTATGGTGAAATTTTACCTTGCAATCCTCGCGCAGCAAAAACGCTGGCGAAACGAGCCAACTGAGCAACAATGAATGGTTACCAAATGCACTTCACTGGCTGTTGCAACTTTGCCAGTGTCCCTGTGTAATGGGAAATATCTCAAAGTGGCATAGATGTGATTTGTGCTGCAATGAAACTCTTATACCTTGTGGCTTCATGTACAGTACTGTGCAAAAGTCTTGAGCCACCCCTCATTTCTTCCCATTTTGCTATGAAAATGGGACTATAGGTACAGTGATTTATTGCAACATCATCTGATCATCTGTAGTCATATGCACCTGTTTCTTCACTGGTTCATGCCTTAAGTTAGATGGCTTTGTTGTGCTTGAATGATTCATACGTAGGTCACTGTGTGGCTTAACAAACAAAAAACATTCTTCTGAAACTGGTTAGGTACAGACACTGGACTGAAAATGAGAGCCAAAAACTTGGAAGCCTGGAGAACTATTCCTCAAGACTACATATAAAAAAAGTACAAGTCTGGCTTTTTGAAAGCAACATATGAAGAAATAAGGGGTGGGTCAAGACTTTTGCACAGTACTGTATTTCATTAAAAAAGCACCATGCAGGTGTGGTATAGTGTGTCTGCTGGCTCAGGGACAGTGCCTCTTGTCGTGTCCGTGACTGACTGCGATCACTTGTTTCTTTCATGGTTCGTCCAGTTTGAAAAAGAAGGATGGCGATCTGGCTTCGGCTCTGGCTCGCATTAAGGACCTGGAGACACTCCACAACAGGAGTGAAGCGACCCTCAACACTGCCCTGAGCGACAATGCATCTCTGGGTGCAGAGGTGGCGGACCTGAAAGCTCAACTGGCTAAGGTTTGTCTCGGACTCTATTCTGAGCTTCAGGTGGTGTGTTGGTTCTTAATCCATTTTTGACATAACAGCCGCAGGACAAGAAGAGTCTTACTGAAATGGAACTTGATGGTGGTTTAATTTCCTGTATTTTTAGTAGAAATGTGACTCATTGACTTTTGAGTCAAAAGTTATATTTTGTAGGTTTACTCGGCATTTTTTTTTTAGGCTGAAGATGCCCATGCTGTTGCTAAGAAACAACTAGAGTCAGAAACATTAATAAGAGTGGATTTGGAGAACCGCTGCCAAAGCCTCTCGGAGGACCTGGAGTTCAGGAAGTCCATGTTTGATGAGGTTTGTTTTGCCGCACGTGTTTTTCTGATTCATTGTGTTGCTCCTTGTAAACCTGTTTCAGTTTGGTCTCCATTCTTTTGGGATTCCAATCCAAAAATTAGTTTCCTAAACACTTTGCTAAAGGTGTTCCAAATAGGGTTGCAAAGGGGTGGTAAATTTCCTGAAACTTTCTGTGGGAAGTTAAGCGGGGGTATATATAAATATAAACGTTTTGTTTTAACCAAGATATGCTGCAAGATGTTTTTTCAACTACATTTAAGTTCCCTGTTATAGGCTAACCATCAATTTTGCAAATTTCTGGTTTATTCCCATTAAATCCCAATGGAAACTTTCCACCTTTGAAATTTCCCAGAATTTTGCAACCCTACTTCTAAAACAAATTGGAATATTGCTAGTGCAACCACAATGAGAATAATCGGTAGCTGTTTTTTTTTTTTTTTTTTTCTTCTGTAATTTATACTTGATAATTGGATTGTCATCACGTAATTGAAAGGAGTGGATTCAGTAACTGCATTTTAAATCCTGATTTCAGTTTGTAGGGCTACACACACTGTTTCTGTAAGCTGCAAGTGTCAGCCTACTCATGGTGCCCCTGCCTTGCATGAAATGTTTGGCTGAAATTATCAGCACTGTAGTGAATATGGGGAATGTCAAAGTGGACTTGTTTGCTCCGATCAAAAAAGAGTGACCTTAAAATTGAATTTTAGACCGAGGAAACACATTTGTGCCCGTGGTTATGTGTCCGCCTGCAGGAGGTGCGTGAGACTCGCCGGCGTCAGGAGAAGCGGTTGGTGGAGGTGGACAGCGGGGCCAAGCAGGACTATGACTTCAAGCTGGCGCAGGCGTTGCAGGACTTGCGCAGGCAGCATGAGGAGCAAGTAGCCATCTACAAAGAGGAGCTGGAGCACACTTTCAAGGCCAAGGTGCGGGTGGCGGTCACAGCTGTCTGACACTGCCGTTACGTGGTGCTGAGTGCCTGCTGCCTTCTGGAGTGTGTAGCCACAATTCACCGTATAACTGCCTGCAGCAATGTGTGTCATTACGTTATTCGTGTTACGTAATTTTGTGTAATTTGCCGTTGCAGTTTGGTAGAAGTTGTTGGACTGGGTTATATTAAGAATAGTTTGGTATGCTTTAATCTCCCACAGCCTGTATTTTGTACAGAAATGTCATTTTAAACATTGATTCGTAGGCCAAGACTGTCTGTACTATAGGATTTGATTTGGCAAGCTGTGTGTATGTTATGTAATACTGGGACAGTATGCTTTGCATTTACATTGGCTATTTTTGATTATTTAAGAAGATTAAGCTGGAACTAAGTCTGGATCTAATGATGTTGACTTAAAGAATTCTGAGATTTGCCTGTATGGTGTGTATTTGAAACAGACATTTCACATAGTGCAAACAGTAATCGCTAAAGTGATTTCAGCGTGCTTGATTTCCTGCCTCATTATCATTTTATAACTCTGTGTGAATGCCCTTTGTCTTCATGCAAGACCGTGCTTGGGTGATTTTTTTTTTTTTCCCTTCCATGTGTTCCGTCCTGTCTTGCAGCTGGATAACGCTAAAGTGTCATCTGACCTTAATGACAAGGCTGCCAATGCAGCTCGAGAGGAGGTGCAGGAGGCCCGCATGCGGATCGAAAGTCTGGGATACCAGCTCTCCACCCTCCAGAAGCAGGTATGTGTTCACATTCTCCGGCATTGGAGCTTTCAGGAGTCTGTCCTAGTAACTTACTGAAGCGTTTATTTGTATGCAATAAGTAATATGTGGATATGGGGGGCTAATGAGAGGCTTGTGAGTCACATGTGGCACACATGGTTGAGCAAACAGTATTTGTATTTGACTACATATTGATGCAGGCGGCAACGTGGATCAGTGCGTAGTATTGTCACCTTGTGCAGTGATGGGGGTTCGAATCAACCTCCTCTCTGTTTGTGGAGTTTGCATATTTTTCCGGTTATGCAGGTTGCCTTTGGATACTCTGATTTCCACCTGTGGTCCGTTTAAATTGGATGTGGTGTACGTGCTCTGTGATGACATTCTGTCCCAGGGTGCTCCCCAGCCTTGTGTTGCACGGGATAGGCTTCAGGTCCCTCTGTGACCCTGACCTGGACGAGCAGTTCAAAGCTGGATGGAAATATTAATGCCTGCTTGTTGAGCAACATCAGGACCGACAGCGCTGTCTCACTTTGTGTGGCCCTGCGTAGGCTAGCGCATCAGAGGAGCGCATCCGTGAGCTGGAGGAGATTCTGGCCAGTGATCGGGAGAAGCATCGGCGTCAGCTGGATGCCAAGGAGCGCGAGATGGCGGAGATGAGGGACTGCATGCAGCAGCAGCTCAATGAGTACCAGGAGCTCCTGGACGTCAAGCTGGCCCTGGACATGGAGATAAACGCCTACAGAAAGCTACTGGAAGGAGAGGAGGACAGGTCAGTGTTCTGCAGCTAGCGTGCATGTCCTTCTCTCTCGGGCTCTTTCATGCCTGTCACTGATTTCCACATTGATTGTCCTACAGGCTTAGAGATCTGACGTTTCTGTGACTCCACGAAACTGGAAAAATCACGGATTTCACTATTTTTGTGGAAAAACATAAAATCGTGCATATTACTCAACTATGTGGTAATAACCAAGATCAAAATTAAGTGGCTTGTCTACTCGACTAATTGTTGAAATCCCTAATCACTAGTGCTGCAACGACTAAGCCATTATTAAAATAGATGCAAACTAATTTACTAAATGATTAGGTGTTTGCGTCATTACGTTATCACACCATTACATAAACAAATCTTGCTGGCGCTTCATTTCCAATAAAAGAGCATTAAACGTTTATATCATGGCGGAGTTAAATCATGACTTATGTGAAACGATGGACGATAATATTTCATTAGAGTCCGAGACAAAAAAGAGGTTAAAATAAATTACATGGTTATCTTGCAGTGGCTTAGCTGAACTAGATGTGATGGGAAAGCAGGCAGGAATTACGGTCTCGTCTCAAAACCTTTATTTACATAAACTCGTTATGTGATTTAACGTCACCAAAGTGAATCTGTCAAACTACGTTTATGCCTTTATCCGAAGATTTTATTAATTAGGCTAAGTGTCACGAGCAGACACATACAGGAGAATGCAGTGTGGTTTCAGTTCTTTAATGCTAAACTTGCATGCAAATAACCAAGCCAAACTACAGAAACAGGAACAAAGTCAGAGAACAGGGTTTCTTAGCATTAGCAAACGTACAGAAATGAGATTCGCAAAGGGTAAATGTCTGTGAGTGAGTGTGTATATATAGATTGGCATGGTGGCCATGTTGTCGGGTTGCAAGTGCTCATGGGAATTAGAGTTCAAGGCAGCAGGAGCAAACAACTGACTAATCGATTAATGGGGGGAAAAAAATCGACAGATTAATTGATTACCAAAATGATTGTTAGTTGCTGCCCTACTAATCACACATTAATGCCCTGGAAGCAAATTCTTCAACATTTTTCTATTACAGTTTATGGTTTCATTGATAGGGGCAGCATGGTGGCTGAGTGGTTAGCCCATCTGCCTCACAGCAAGAAGGTTCCGGGTTCGATCCTCACACCCGACAGGGGCCCTTCTGCGTGAAGTTTGCATATTCTCCCCATGCCTGCATGGGTTTCCTCTGGGTACTCCAGTTTCCTCCCACATTCCAAAGACATGCAGGATAGGTCAATTGGCTACTTTAAACTGCCCACAGGTGAGAGTGTGTGTGGGTGTTCGTTTCTGTGTTGGCCCTGCAGTGGATTGGCAACCTGCCCAGGGTGTACCCTGCCTTTTGCCCAAAGTCAGCTGGGATTGGCTCCAGCTTCCCCCCAACCGTTATGGATAAGCAGTTTAGAACATGGGTGGGTTTCATTGATTTATTAAAAATGTTATAAAATGTAAATTAATAGAAATCATGGAAAATTCATGGATATTCCCTTATTTAATTGGAATTCTGTTAGCCTCGGGAAATTCAGCATTTTAGGATTGTTGAATCGGTGATCCCCTTCCTGCAGGTACTAGTACTCATGCCTTGGGTCACCCAGCCATACGTTTCTGTGGCCACTCAGTAATGCTCACACATCATACCCACGTGTTCAGCTATCTTTATTAGAGGCCAACAGCCCCTGCATGGTTCTTTACTGACTTCGGATCACAGTTCTGGTTTTTGAAGTCAATTTCATTTAGTCCCCAATGACAAGACAGGCTGCTGGTTAATAAGTATAAAACGTGTGGGCTCAGGTCTGATTGATCCTGAATGATCTTATCTCCACTAGGTTAAAGCTATCTCCCAGCCCGTCATCACGGGTGACGGTATCTCGAGCTGCCACCACCAGCAGCACTGTGCGCTCATCCCGTGCCAAGAGAAAGCGGGTTGAGCTGGAGGAGTCGGGCGCCATGACTCAGCCGAAGGTGCACGTTAGCCAAGAAGCCGAGGCCACGGGCAGCATCATTATTGAGGAGATAGACCTGGAGGGCAAGTGTGTCACCCTCAGGAATGTCTCTGAGAAGGTAATGCTGCATCTGAGAGCCCATGGTCATGGCCTGGCCTGAATTTTGATTGGCGTTCTGTTATACTCCGCAGGACCAGTCTCTTGGCAGCTGGAGACTGAAAAGGCGAATTGGAGATGGTGAGGAAATCACCTACAAATTTACACCAAAATATGTCCTCAGGGCAGGACAGACTGTCAAGGTGAGGAGTTTGTTTTTTGTGAGTTCACTTAAGCAGCAAAGAACTTGTGGTTGTGAATGTTGCTGCCTGACTGTTTGCCTCCCTGTCCAGATCTGGACTGCCGATGCCGGGGTTTCTCACAGCCCACCCACTGATTTGCTCTGGAAAAGTCAGAGTTCCTGGGGCACTGGGGACAACATTGTGACCTTCCTGGTGAACTCAAACGGCGAGGTGTGTTGTCGTTAAGCTTGGCTTTCTCTCCAGCGGATGGTGGGATGTATTCTCCTACCACTGGGGGGGAGTTTCTTGTTGGTGCTTCCGATTGTTTTCTTCTGCTGTGACAATGCTAATCTTCCTGCATTTGTACAGGAAGTTGCCAAGAGGACTGTCACCAAAACCATAGTGAGTGTGGAGAATGACGAGGATGAGGATGCAGACTTTGGGGAAGAAGACCTTTTCCATCAACAGGTACAGCCTTAATTTGTGGAGGAGGTGGTATCTAAAGGGAGCTTTAAAAGCGTGAGGTCTCACATTGTTTTCCATCTCTTTCTAGGGAGATCCAAAAACTGCATCCAGGGAGTGTTCAGTCATGTGAAGAATTCAATCCACACATAAAGCAACTTTAAATATTTTTATACATTTGTCTTAATTTTTTTTTCTTTGTTTTGAAACCGGTCAGCCTCCTACATTGTGAAATGGAATTAATCAATCTGGTAATCACAAATCATACATAATTGTATGTGTTTCCAGTATCTTGGATTATTGTGAAATATCAGGTCTTCTCAAAAGATGAGGAATGGAGGGGTGGGTCTACCCCCCTCCCCCCACCATTCTACCCAAACAAAGTTGATTTGAGGTAGAGTGATAGGGTGTTTAAACTCAGTTTTAAGTAGTATAACTGTAGTAAAACTGCCACTGCTCATTCTGCCAGGGGTATTTCAGGGCTGCCTTGTTTACCTGTAAGGCTTTTTAATGTTTTTAGGGTTTGTTAATTGAAGATTGTGGCATGCAGGCCTGGTGGACTGTTAGAAGCATGATGGAAACCACGCCCAAATTAGATTGGAGTAGCTGTGATTTCCCTGCTGCTGCATTCATTGTTTATGTCCACCTATCAAAGGAAAAGGTATAAGAGAAGAAATCAGGAAATTAGTTTCCTGATTCAGAATCAGACAGTATTTGCTGAAGTCCTTAGTGAGGTATTAATTTTTAAACTGGCATTTCACTAATGTAGGTCGTAACTGACAGATTTTGTCTGGCTCCTTGGTGTGTGTGTGTGTGTGTTAGACTGGCTTTACAGATGATCAGAGTGAACAGGATGAATTAGCAGGATCAGAGGTCAATTTGAACAGAACTTAGCCATGGTTGAATGAAAGAACATGTGGATATAATTGCTTTGTGTAAAAAAAGAAAAGAAAATTCAGTATAGATGCAAAATTCAACATTGAAGATTTGACATTTCTTCAAATTGAAATAGGAGTGCATGCAAAAATGTGGCCGGTTTAATTACACTGCTTCTCCAGGAAACCTTTTGGCATTTCTGCCACTTTGAGCAGAGGCTTTGATGCAAGACTAGAGCTAGTAAATTTGTGCAGCACTACAAATTGAACTTTCCTTAGTTGGCTCACTGTCTCCTACACATGGCCATCATGTTTTGGGTCTGTTGATCAATGGGAATGTATTTTAAAAGCTGATAAAGTCCTGTCATACTAGTTTTAAAGTCTTCAGTTTAAAACCATGCATTTCACTGTTCTTCACTCGCTACCCTAAAAGGTCTGTTATCACGATTATATGACCTTAATGACATACGTACGCATCACGTGATATGCTGACTTCGTGAAGATAACCTCGATTTACCTTGGTATTTGTACATACGTATATGGGGGAAGATATAGTGTACATTTCCACCTTGTTTGTATTAATGCTTACTGTTTGTTGCAATAATCCATATTGAATTTATATACCTTTTTATAAGTAAAATTGTTTCTCAGACATGCAAATATTTTTTTAAAATTTCAAGGGTGGCAAGGGTTCTACAGCTATAAACCGGTTTTGTTGCACCACTGAATGTACTCTGGTTGAGAGTATTTATCTCAAATGAATAAGTACTCCCGTGTCTTAATGTTTAATATCAGGTGATTGAATTTTATCTTGTTCCGCTGTGTGGCATAAATGTCTGCACTGTCCAAAGACTGATGATTTAAAACATGCAGTCTGACACCTGTCAACTGACTGGTGCAATGTATGCTTTGCCGTTCTTGAGGCAGCCCATGCATGCTGAATTGCAGTGTCTTTAGAGACCTGAAGATACTTAAATTGAGATCTGCCTCCTAGAGTATATAGAACCTTGTTTATGTCGCCAACATTTGGCATTCTAACCCTTTACAGCTGCATCTCTTTGAGGATGTCACTGGTTTTGGTCACTTGGCCATGTGAACCTCAGTTTCTTGACTAAAAGGAAATAACGAATCAGGTCTGTACTTTACTGCTCAAAGCCCCCCTGTGTTTTTTTTTTTTTTTTTTCCCACACACCTGTTTAATTCAGATATTGGCCTGGGAAACAGAAGTTTTGTCTTTGAATGCAGTACCGTGCAAAAATATTTTAATGTGTATCACCCACCTAGTAGTTATGCTTGTATCACATTTGTTTAGATGGTAAAGTTTAGGTTCAACACAGATTGACTTGTCTTTAATGACTAGGGTTGTTTGAGTGTTGTGCTCAAAGAAAATGATTTTGTTAGCACAGCATTTTTGGCATTTCTGAGAAGTGTGGGGAAATTGAAGTAGATTCCTCTGGTAGAAAATGTTTGTAGTATGACAGCTTGCTTCTGAGGGTATGGTGTTTAGCTCGTCATCTGGCAACAGTGTAGCTAGCTGTGATTGCTGTACACTGCTTTTTAAGTGCTTTGTACAGAACAAAATTCAGCATACAGTACATTTTATGAAACTTTAAAATAAGCTTTTAGCCATCTTTCATGCACTGGTTTATAGTTTTTTACACTGCCAGACTTCTGTTCAGGTTTCCCTAAATGTAATGTGACTTAATGCTGTAGTTTGGGAATAAAGTCATGAGCACATAATCTAAAATCCAAATTTTGAATATTTGACAGCAGGCATTGAAATGAATTAACTGTAATGAAATTGCAGTTTTTAATGCTCTGAAATGCACAAAATGATACGCAATAATGTGAAGTCTCATGTTTACTTGAGCCATGAAGAATTGTGAAACTTTCAAATTTGAGTTTTTAGGGGTTAAAACCTAAACTTTATCATTACTGTAGGGGAACTATAGGGGTGCATGCGAAAACTGTTTGTTTTAATTTTTTTTCTCCCCCCTCCCCCATGAATTATTTACATTTATATTGAGATTTTTGTACGACATAATACAATAAATGTTTTACTTATTAAACACGCCTGGTTTGATTCTTTGTGAAATTTTACATCCAACCTGGCAAGTCCTCCTGCATCGTATATCTACAGTTTAGTCATTCCAGTGCTCGCTGAAGTCTTACTCGGTCATCACAAAGTAAAGAACATTGCTAAAAACAAATGTGGACAACTGAACCTGATTAGCAGGTACCTCCTCCTTCCCACTGCTGACGTTCTGCTTGCAGTTCTCCAGCGGCACTTCATTTAACGTGATGATTGACTGGATATCTGCTTCTGTCATGTGCTGTACAATCTAACAGCTAAGTTGTATGGGGAACACCAGGTTACCATGAGATATTTGACAAGCTAGGTAAAAGGTTTGCTAATGCTGTGTTCGTTTCACGTTATGTGTTCATCATTGGCTTAGCTCATACTTGTATGCCGATATTAATATTCAGGCAAGCTTTAAACCAAGTAATGTTAGTGAAGTATAGAATTGGCTCAACTGGGGTGCATGAATGAATCTGAGGTGAATAGGGCAATCTATTTGTTTTCATTTATCAGTGGGCTTTTGAAAACACTTCGAAAGTTCTAATCTACGAGCATTTTAGAAACCTGCTTGCGTGCTCGGTTCATTCTCTTTAATGTGGTGTCTTGCACCAGACAATAATTTGACAAAGCAAAAGACATTATAAACTGGATGTGTTGTTAATGGCATTTACATGGGCTGAAGTCACAATTTATAAATCCTGCATTTTGGGGTTTGCAATAGTTTTGTTTCTAACTTTAGAAAAATGATAAAATGGTTTGTCAGATCTGTAGGCATGGTTACTGAATTTCTGTATTCACTCAGCTGTTACAAGATTATCCCTCAATTTGAATATGTTGTGTCTATGCAGGAAATCTAATGCAGCTGGTTCTTATTGTTGCCCTTAGGTCTTTTTTTACCATTTCTCATATTACATCAAGTTAATCTTGGTCTGTTCACTTTCACAATGGAATATCAAGCCAGGTATTCCTACCACATATTTTAGTCTTGTTTTTTCCAGGTTGTGAAACAGGCTCTAGCACAGTGTTGGGTTGGGACCATTTTCATAATGTTGCCAAGTATGGTTAAGAAATGTTTTGAATTAGACTTTTTCTTTTTTTTTTAGGACCTTTTGACTTTTTTGCTAAGCCCAGCGTTTGCTATTGTCACGTCAGAACTTGAGCTCATTCATTCCAGCAATAGGCTCAAACATGGCGATACACAAGTATGACTAGGGTTACATCAAATACGAAATTACCTTCACAGACAAAAGTCATGGACCAAAACCAGTGTTGTGTGCAGTGATGATGTCAATCATCGTAGAGGTGTTTTTTTTTTTTCTTTCAGATTCTTTAACAATGTATTATTTTAAGGTAAATGTAATTGCTTATAACTGAAGTGAACTGATTGTAATATGATGGGAAGATTACTCATTTATTCAACATATTCTTGCTCAGTAGCTTATTCTTCAAACAGGAGACATGACAGAAGGTGAAGAGACTGGCACCTGGAGAATACAGTGCTTGACTTGGTTGATGATTTTTTTTATGTGGTATAAGTGGATATTAAAATAAACTGCACGTCACATAGGTATATTTATCAGTCTTTAGTCCATCTATCTTCCTGGGCACTTAATCCTATTCAGGGTCATGGGGGAGGGTTAGGGCAGCAATTTTTAACAGCAAGCAGCTACTATTAAAAACTGCATTATTTGCAGGCATAGTCTTATACCTGTGGCCCAGCAGCACCCATAGTTCTAATAATGGCCATCTCTTCTGTCATCCCCCCCTCTGTGAAGAGGAGCCCATAGTCAAGCTGGGGAAAACAATACCCAAGAACACGCTAACCTAGGAGAGACTTACATCTACCACCTGGCATTAAACTGAAAAACAGAAGTAGAAACTTGGTAGAACAGACCACCTTTTGTCAACTGCCTTAGAGGTTTTTTCTAATTTATAAAATGATGTTTACATAGTCTCATACGTGGGCACTGAAAAAATATATTACTTCCAAAACGAGTGTCTAAGAAAGGAAGGGTATGGTAACATACTGATTCACCTGCAGAAACGAATATGGCAAAAGATCAAAATGATGGTGATTCTGTGGGTTAGGATGCCATGCCATGTCCAGAAGGTCACTGTCTTGAATCCCATGCCTAGCAGTGTCACTGGTTGACCGTTGAGAGAAGCCCTTAACCTCCAGGGGTGCTAGATGCTGGCTGACACTGCGCTCTGACCCCAAAACCTGTGACACATCTACCTTCATCTATGTTGGTTTGGAAAAAGCATTTGAAAAATAGAAAAGTACAACAAAAATCATATACGTGATGGGGGGAGGGCTGTCATGTTAGAATTAAAAATTCAGCAGTCATATGTATATTGCTTAATATTACTATAACATATTCGTTTTACTTCAATGATGTCTCTGTATAAAGCTATACAAATGCAGTAATGCTTAATAGGAATATTTGATGTCAGCATTAACAAATTAGGTGCTGTAGGCCCTGGTTGGGTGAGGTAAAAACCACAACATCACCCCTGAATAGTAGCAATTTCAAGTCCTAATTTTGGGTCTACTTTTGTTTTTTACTTTTGACCGCTTAGACTGGGCTTACGCTACATGGTTTTTATCCAGATTTTACCTCCGATTCCCATCGTAGCGATGGGGCACTAGTTGGTCCCGGTCTGCCGATTCCTGGAGAGTTAAAGTTGATAAGTTGGCACAGACAATCGTGTAGTGTATGATACAGCACAGACTCTAGTCTCTGATCTCCCAATGGTGGTTACAAGTCATAGTATTTCAAACAAGTCTAAATTTCATGACTGGACTTGGAAGACAATCTGCTGGAGTGTAGTGTGTGATCCCTACATACATCAAAAACCTGCACAGATCAGGTCGTTAAGTATAAACTACCCAGTCTTTTTAAATTCTTATGAAATTTGAAAAGCCATGTAGTAGAGAGGCACCTTTACATGTGCAAATGTTAAAATCTCCAGCACATGAGGAGAAAGGCCAAGCTGTGGTAAGTTCATACTGTTGTTAGTGTTTTAAATATAAAATGGATTAGCAAAACTGGATATATAATGTTCATAAAACTAATTGGCTACACCTCAAGTAATCTAATCAAACATAATGGATGAGTTAGACTCATTTAGCTAGCTAGCCAGCTAGGTAGCAATCTTGCAACTCTGCTGCCTATATGTTTGATGCAAAATATGTGGAGAAAAAGATTCTGATGGATGAAGAGATTACCAGTGCTTAGTGTGATTTCAGCAACTTCAGCAAAATAAGGACAAAGTCCTGGGTAAATTGGCAAAGTTTTCAACCAAGCAAGTCCTTTGGAATGGAGAAGGAATCTGGCAGTCATTGAAGCACATCTCAACAGCAACTTGGTGGCAGGGTCTTTGTTCACCAGCCTGGTCACCAGCTGCAGCAATAGTTTTACAATTCCCCCCAACATCAGCTGCCTCTGAGTGCAACTGGCCTTTGTCCATACACGGCAGACTTATGCACAGGCTCACAAATGCATGGGTGGAGAGACTGGTGGCAATTCAGACAAACCTGAGGCTCTTGAGACTGACCCCCACCCATCAAACACCTCAGCAGCAGTAGACAGTGACTCTGACGGTGTGCATTCAGACACTTGATTGTGGATTTTTTTAATTTTAGCAGATTCATCAGCATGATCAAGCCCCATACTATCTCACACCATGTCTGTGTTCAGTATTAGCAGGGGGAACGTGTTTGTTTAATAAAGTGTTAAGTTAAATCTAAATCCCTTCAATAATCTATTAGGATACTTGTTTTTATGTTTGACTACTGTACATAAATATAAATATAAATTCCCATGGAAAGTTTCCACATGTGAACATTCCCAGGATTTGCTACGAGGCTTCATGGTCTGAGGCTGTACAGATTCCAAATCAGACAGTGATGCAGCAGGCAAGCACATGTAGAAGTTGGTGACTGTCCTCACTCCCAGCCATGTACGACATCTACAACAAGTGGATGAATCGCCATTGGGCCCTTGAGTAAGGCCCTTAACCCCAAAATAACTCCATGTATGCTGTGATGAATCCATCTCACTATATATTACTTTGAACAAAAGCATCTGCTAAATAAATGCAAAATGCAAATGACTGGCCTGGAACATAGATTAGCCTTCTTCAGCCTCCTCAGATAGTTAGGGTCGCTGTTGTGCCACCTTTACAGAGAAGAGGTTTTCAGTCCATGTGAGGCCCTCACTGAAATGTATTCCAGGGTACTTGAAGCTGCTGATCCATCAATATGTGTATAGGAGGGTGTGATCAGCTAGCAAATTCCTGAAACTAATGGATAATTAGGGCAAACAGCAGTCAACTGACAGTGGTAACGTGCTAAGTGTGCCCATCTATTTTGCCAGTCAATGTAAATAAACATTCTGTTACATTAGATATTTGCATAGTTACAGACTTGCGCTGAAATTGCGATAATTTAAGCTTTCTTAGACTGGAGCATGACCGGTGTACTTATCGTATAGCAAGATAAGTCAATTATTTAAGTAGAATTTCCGATATAATGTCACATGGCAGCGCGGTCATGTGCTTGTATTTTTTTTATTCCTATTCCGTGATCCTTATTAATAAAATGCACGCAATAGCAATCAACTGTCGGATAATACACTGACCCAAACAACAGAAACATTAAATTAACTAGCTGAGTTAATCTTAATGAACTGCTTGTATCCACCATATAAACAGCTAGATATAACCACAGTAATGGCGGACTGTACTGCATGTTAGCACAACACTTGTATTTGATCAAGTATATACATTAAATACCTGATTCTACCATATTAATTATGTACATGTAGAAAAAGTTTTTTTATACCCTTTGTGCTGTTGTCGCCATACATTTCATAAAGCTGTCTTTATGAAGTGTACAAAACGTCAATCTACGCCACAAATATTTAAACAACGACAAAGTTACCTCAAGGTGGCCATTTCGGCTGGCCACCTCCCCTGGTGCATGATGTACAACATAATACAAAAACAAAAGGCGAACCGCCACATCACCCTGAAACCACCATCACCCATACGATCAACCGCTGCAAGAAGAGCGCTTGTGTTCTGCGGAAGTGACGTCCCTTATCCATCCGCCGATTGGCTCGGCGCACATGCGTAAGCAGAATAGACCTATCGGTGTTAGATATGGGCGGGCCGTAAACTTGGAGGGATTTTTTAACTCGGAAAAAGGAAAAAAAAAGAAGCCTCGCAACAATGGTGTTCAACAATCATCAACAAAGCTTTTCGCTTCAGGAAATATCATAGATAGAAATGTGTCTGTATTTGCAGCGGCACTGCTCGCTGGTAAATTAAAATAACTATTTACAGTACGTGCGTCGCAATGCGTAGATCGAGTTCACGTCTTGTGTACTGCTTTCTCTGCAAGTAATACTAGCGAGATTGCTAACGAGCAGGCGGCTATCTTAACAGCTATGTGTTCAGACAAAAAGAACTTAACATTGCAGCTATGTAAGGCAGTTAATGACGGCGAACCCAGGTATGAATGCATTTTTTTGAGCACAGTTATTATTGCTTTGAAAATTTGGTAAGCAAACATGTTGATCCAACGTGACCAGAAGTCGTACACAAGTGATGCATATACATTGTGTATAGCTGTTGATGTATTAGAAATAAATCGCTCGCTTTATTAAATGCAGGCTGAAATTGCAACGAATAATTTCTATTTTAGACTTCTAGTTTAGCCGTCTGGGAAAATTTGTCATCCTTCATTTTGAAGGAATGAGGCTTTTGATTTTATTCATTGCTTTGTTAGGGTATTCTCACCACTGTGAGGACCTAGTGGATGTACGAAGCGGAGTAAACGAGAAAACGAAAGAAATCACGTCCCGTATATGGTGCAAAAGGGGATTCAGAGTTTTATTTTTTAATACGGGATGATGCAGTCATATACGGGACGGGTGGCAACTAGGTTACGTTGCTAACATATTGACATTTTAGGGTGCGTGCTGCTTTAACTGAAACAATAGTGTGGCTACATTTAAGCTACGTTCGCATTACTAGGCTGTAGTGATTCAAGTCCGATTTTTTTTTGCCTTAATGTGAATACAGAAATCCGATCTTTTCAAATTAGATTGGAGTCACTTTCATACGTGGTCCTAGATCGGATACGTATCCGAATCGTGGCTTTGCAACATGAATGAGAAGGGTTAGACCGGAATTCATCAGCCGGCATCGGCGTCGCGGCAAAACAACAATGGAGGACAGCAGTCAGTGGAAGGATGGGGGAACTTAGGGATTTATTCAGTTCAAGCCAAACTGGAAGGAACCTAACGAAATCTAGCAGTCATCATTTTCTCATCATTCTCTTTCGGCTGCTCCCATCAGGGGTCGCAACAGTGGATCAACTGCCCCCATCTCCCCCTGTCCTCCACATCCCGCTCTGTCACACCAGCTACCTGCATGTCCTCTCTCACTACATCCATAAACCTTCTCTTTGGCCTTCCTCTTTTCCTCTTGCCTGGCAGTTCCATCCTCAGCATCCTTCTCCCAATATACCCAGCATCTCTCCTCTGCACATGTCCAAATCAATGCAATCTCGCCTCTCTGGCTTTGTCCCCAAACCATCCAACCTGAGCTGACCCTCTAATATACTCATTCCTAATCCTGTCCGTCCTTGTCACACCCAATGCAAATCTTAACATCTTTAGCTCTGCCTCCTGTATTTTTGTCATTGCCATTGTCTCCAACCCATACAACATAGCTGGTCTCACTACTGTCTTCTAGACCTTCCCTTTCACTCTTACTGCTACCTGTCTATCGCAAATCACTCCTGACACTCTTCTTCACCCATTTCACCCTTCCTGCAGTCTCTTCTTCACCTCTTTTCCACACTCCAATCGGTACAGGGCCTTTTCTCCCTTCTTAGTGTCCAGCCTCTCCTACAACTTGCCATACGCCTTATCTTTAAGCTTCACCACCTCTCTCTTCACCTTATGCCTCATCTCCTTGTACTCCTGTCTACTTTCTTCATTTCTCTGATTATCCCACTTCTTCGCCAACCTCTTCCTCTGTATACTCTCTTGTACTGTCTCGTTCCACTGTCAGGTTTCCTTGTCTTCCTTCCTCTGACCAGATGTCACACCAAGCCCCTTGCTAGCTGTCTCCCTTACCACTTCTGCTGTAGCTGGCCAGCTATCTGGTAAGTCTTCACTGCCACCCAGTGCCTGTCTTAACTCATCCCTGAAGTTCAGCTTACAGTCTTCCTTTATCAACTTCCACCATTTGATCTTTGGCTCTGTCCTCACTCTCCTCCTCTTTTTGATCTCCAAAGTCATCCTACAGACCATCCTATGCTGCCTAACTATGCTTTCCCCTGTCACCACTTTACATAGGGATAAAATTGATTAGGGACAGCTTGAAGTCATGGGAAAGGGTAGTGGAAGCTAGGTTAAGAAGGGAGGTGATGATTAGTGAGAAGCAGTATGGTTTCATGCCAGGAAAGAGCATTACAGATGCAATGTTTGCTCTGAGGGTGTTGATGGCGAAATATAGAGAAGGCCAGAAGGAGTTGCATTGTGTCTTTGTGGACTTAGAGAAAGTATATGACAGGGTGCCTAGAGAGGAGTTGTGGTATTG
>JAACJT020000028.1:1070256-1151393 GCA_009936485.2 Gymnarchus niloticus | reverse complement strand
AGGGTGGAGTGGGTGGAGAAGAGTGTCAGGAGTGATTTGTGACAGACAGGTAACAGTAAGAGTGAAAGGGAAGGTCTAGAAGACAGTAGTGAGACCAGCTATGTTATATGGGCTGGAGACAGTGGCACTGACGAAAAGACAGGTGGCAGAGCTGGAGGTGGCAGAGTCAAAGATGTTAAGATTTGCATTGGGTGTGACGAGAATTGACAGGATTAGGAATGAATATATTAGAGGGTCAGCTCAGGTTGGACGGTTTGGAGACAAAGTCAGAGAGGTGAGATTGCGTTGATTTGGACACGTGCAAAGGAGAGATGCTGGGTATATTGGGAGAAGGATGCTGAGGATGGAACTGCCAGGCAAGAGGAAAGGAGGAAGGCCAAAGAGGAGGTTTATAGATGTAGTGAGAGAGGACATGTGGTTAGTGGGTGTGACAGAGCAGGATGCGGAGGACAGAAGGAGATGGAGATGGTTGATCTGCTGTGGCGACCCCTGATGGGAGCAGCCAAAAGTGAATGATGATGACACGTATATCATGTCAGTTGTGTGTAGATTATAAAACGAGTTGACTGTTAAACAGAGAAAATGCCGAAACAACTTCTTTCATTTAAGGACACAATAAAGGCAAAATACCCATGTTTTCACACAGGTCGATATGAACGGGAAGCCAAATGTTATGTTTCGTATTATGTAACTAATTTCAAGCAATGAAACACTTCGTGAAACTTGTTGGGGTTACAGAGAATCCCTTGTTTCATTACATCATTTTAATATTTTTAAAAAAGTAGTTTAACACTTGGATGATTTTTTTTTTTTAAATTAATATTAAAATATTAATTTTAGTAACAATGTTGAGGATGGAGCTGCCAGGCAAGAGGAAAAGAGGGAAACCAAAGAGGAGGTTTATGGATGTGGTGTGAGAGGACATGCAGGTGGATGGTGTGACAGAGCAAGATGCGGAGGACAGGAGGAGATGGAGATGGATGATCCGCTGTGGCAACCCCTGATGGGAACAGCTGAAAGAAAATGATGATGAATTTCAGTAGCAATGTTAATACAGAATGAAGTCCCATAAATCTTTTTTTAATACTTTTTGTTTCAATTAAAGAAATTATGTGGCCAGTTTAATGAAGAAATTCAATTGATTAGTTTGGAAGTACTCGGATAAAAGTATATAGGTCCACTAGGTAGCCTGATTTTCTAAAGACGTTATGGAATTACAGTTTTCGTCAAAGAATAGGAACAAATTTATGACTTTTTTTACCTCAGAGAATATTTATCATTTTGAAATATGAATGTTAAATGATTTAGAAACTGGAAAATACTGTATTTAGATTATTTTTTAAATCGAATTTTTGGCTTTTAAGCAAGTACTTTTTTACAAAATGTTTTTATTAATATTGATTAAATGAATTTTTTTTTTCTTATAGTGAATGTTTGTAAATCGGGGTTTGTCTGTATGTTTATTGTCGACAAACATTCAAAAAGTTGAGTGAACATTCCCTAACTAAAACATATTTTATTTTTTAAGTAAAAATACTGTTTCTCTTCGTTTATTATAAATAATTCGTATTTTACAACTATGGCTGTTTGCATGGTAAAGGCAGAAGCCATTTTTTATTTCTTTGATATTTGTGATATTTTGTGAGCGACAGTGTCCTCTTTTTCGTCTTGCCAAATATGGTAACCCTAGGCAAATCCGATCTGAGCAAAAAATCAGAATTGAACAATGAGGCTTGTAATGTAAACGTAGCCTTGTAGTCTTGTAGGACACTACCCAATGTCGCCTTTTCCATAGGGCTGTCGAGGCCCTGCTCCTGCAAGGTGCCGATCCAAACCTCGTCGTTCGCAAAGGTGTAGCTGCTGTGCATTTGGCTGTGGGTAAAGAGACCGAGAAGCGCATTCGCTGTTTGAAGCTGCTGCTTCAGCATGGTGCAGACCCCAACGTCAGGTGAGTGTGAAGAGTTAATTGGTACCTGTCACAGAAACCGTGCCTGACAGCTGCGCCTCCTCCTGTAAGGAGTGGAAAGTAAATTAATGCTTTTGTCAATACTTAGTACGTTTGATGGCAGTGAATTTTTTGTCAGGTCTGTGGAGGACTTAACCCCCTTGCACATTGCTGCTTTGTGGGGTTGCTACCAGAACCTCAAATTGCTTTTACAAAATGGGGGTAATCCAGATTTAGAGGATCAGGTAAGTTTGTCATGTTCTATTCTACACATCTTCTGCTTGTTTCACAATGTATGCATCTAAACACAGTAAAAAAAAAAAATGTAATCCAATTAATACATGTCCCACTAAACATTAATGTTATTTGTAGATTTGGAGGATATTTCAGGGCTTTATTTTGTTTACCTGTAGGATGGGAATACAGCAGCTGATTTGGCAAACCAACAAGAGAACCGCAAATGTGCACAGCTTCTGCTGGAATACCAGTCTTGGGATGTATTGGGAACAGAGAGGGACGATCTGCCACAATTCCAGTACTGTAAGTTTAACTGGGAGGGGGTTAAAAAATTGGAGATACTTATTCATATAAAACAATTTTCCTTTTCTTTGTAGCTTTTTACAATGGTCCAGATTGCAGAGACACCTCCCGCCACAGTGCAAGAGTGGATAGTAGTGCTGCGTTACATGAGCTGTCTTTACTCAGCGATTATGGCGAGGGACCACTCAGCAGCACAAGGAGGTCCTTCTTGTTGGCCTTGCCTAGGAACAGTAGTAGGCCCTACTTGAGAGGCAGGCCCCGGCTATCGGTGCTGCCGGACTTCCCCAGTGTCCGTGGACATTGCACTCAGGAATGGAACAGGGAGTTTGACATGGATCTCGCAGCTCCTTCAGTGCTCAGCAGTACTCGGATTTCAACTGTAGGGCAGGAGTTGTCTGCTGTGCGCTTTCCCATGGTGGAGGAGGAAGAGCCATTTTACTCTCATAAATTGCAGTCTGGTCCTGTGATCCATGATAAACCCTCAAATGAGCTTCCTCTTCAGCCGGAGCCAACTCGTTCCTCACAGCGTGCCAGCCGGAAAAGTGTGAGCTTCAAAGACATGGATTACTTTCCCGTGTTAGCTGACAAGTCTCCCAGGCAAACTGAAAACCAGAGTCCTCATCATTCAAGTGACACAAGTATTGACTTCACGGAATACCCAGACTTCCTGATTCTAGAGCGCCTGGCTTCTGTTTCACGCAATCAGGGAATCGACGTTACTTCTCCCGATCATGTCTTTGTCTTTTCCCGAGATGACCACCATGCAGATCCTGATTTAGATAAGACTGTGGTCGGAAACTGGCTAATGGTGGCGAAGGATGAGGGTGAGAAAGATGATTGTGAGTCCCCCGAGATAAGGGAACCTATTCAGCCTGCCTGTGGTTCCAGCAGCAGTGGTGGACCCAGTGAATACAGCAGCTGTGACAGTGACCCATACACCACTGCTCTGGTTCTTTCCCCCCAACATGGGTGCGCATATTTTTGTGGCGATGATGGGGAAAGTGGGCCAAGGCTGAAACAATGTGGGGGTTCACCAAAAACAGCCTCCTCAGTTTCACCAAAGTGCAAGACATCTCCAGAGCATTCAGGTTCAGCAAAAGCACAGCTTGTCACTGAACACTTGTCAAATGGTGTTGCTGAGGAGGGTCTTACAGATGCTTTTGTTGTGGGTAGAACAGGCACAGCACTCCCAGATGAGCTCAACAGAAACCCTTCAAAAGTAGTTGCAGGTCTTCCTGGATTAATGAGTGACTCGGCCCTGTCTCCTAATAGGCCTGCAGCAAAATTTAGTGTAGATCTGAAAAACGTGAAAGAAGAATGTTCAAACATCCCCATAGATGAAGCTGAGAGCCCATGCAATGATAATGGTGAAGTACTGAAAGGGGTAATGGTCACGCCCAAAGCCAGCCGTGATACATGTTCTTTTGAGGGAGATGAGGACGTGTGTCCTCTGAGCTCCTTTGTCACGGTGAGGACTCGCTCAAGGCTTAGCCGCAGTTCCCAGAGAGCCAGCTGCAACACCACAAATTCCTTCATCTGCTCTCTGTTCGACGACTCCTTGCCCATGCCTGTACGCCTGTGGCGCCGCCACAGCAGGATGCCCAACACTGGCAAGGTGATTGATGGCACATCGACTGGCCATTGCGACAGTCCAGCACATTCAACAAGATGGGCAGCCACGATTATGGACAATACGGGTAAGAGCTGCCCAGAGACTCAGGCCGAAACTCTTACTAGTGAAAGCCAGGCAGAGACACTTATCATCTCTGATAGTGCTGCTGATACTGTGATCTTGGAGAAGGACTGTGGTGAAAGTGTGACAAACTCCCTGGTAGATGATCATTCAAGAAGTCCAGTAGATCATCCAAACAGTCATGATATCGATGGGGGTGAGTTTCTGACAGATGATCGATCCACTTTGGATGGGTTCAGCCAGGCATCAAGCTCTGCTGAGTCGCCAGAGGGAGTTGGCTGTCGCGAACCCAAGGCCGAAGAGCCTTTGGTTGTCAACAATGAGGATGTTGGTGTATGTCTGGAAGTAAACGCACACACACCAACAGCAAAGTACTGTTGTGCTTCACCAGGGTTACAGAATAATACACCTGCGACACCAGCATCTGCATGCACCACGCGGTATAGCATCAGTAGGCTCTCTGCATCCCACAAGCCTCAGAGGCTGGCTGACCTGTCCTATACACCTGGTGGCCGACCCCTGTTTTTTGGCGAGGAGCAACCTGTGGAGTACCTTTACACTGATGTTGAGAAGGGCCACGAGCTGATCGAGTGCCACGTGCCACCCACCGCTAACATCACTCTCACCTCTGACAACATCACGGCAGCCAACGATGACACCATGTTGTATGACTGGCGCTCCCAGCAGCTCAGCCCTAGAAAAGAAAAGGAGAACCAGCAGCCCCAGATAGCGATTCCCCTGGATACCGCCGGCATGACAGACAGGGAGCTGAGGAGAAGGCTGAAGGAGTTGGGAGAGGACCCAGGACCCATCAGCCGCTTCACCCGTCCAACATACATTCAGAAGTTGAATCGTTTGCTTGAAAAGCCTGTAAACCAGCAGCCGGCTCCCCCCCAAGCAGGTAAAGGCCTGTGCTGACAACTCTTAGCTGACAACCAGTATGGAAAGCATAAAGACATGCTATTCTATTTTAAGATTTTATGCTTGATTAAAGGCAGGAATATGTTCTTGAGATTCATTTAGCAGGATTAACCCTTTTTTTTTTGCGCTACATCACTTCTGTTGTGTTGGTGTATTGGCTGCCTTCCCCCTAGGCTACAGTTTGGAATTGGCCAGCGCACTGCAGACCTTCAATCTACCAGACTGCCAGGCCGAAGAGCTGGACCTGTGCCAGCAGTTTGACCAACCTGATCAGAACAGGAAGTGGCGGGAGGGCATCACGAAGTCCAGCTTTAATTATCTGCTGCTTGACCCAAGGTGAGCCGGGCTGCTAGATTCCCTTCTGCCAATAGACATGTGCTGTCTACAGATTTCTTTAACAGTTGCAAGTCTGGCTGAAATTTTGTAGTAAGATGCTTGTTTCTCCTGCTGTAGAGTGACAAGGAACCTGCCTTGCCGTAGCTCATCCATGACCCCTGCCGAGTGTTTCCAGACCTTCATCAGTGCTATTTTCTACATAGGCAAGGGGAAGCGGTCCCGTCCATACAGCCACCTATATGAGACTCTGGAGTATTACAAAGGAGATAAAACCTCCAAGGTGAGACTTTTCTTAAACCCACTATGAGTTGAAAGTGTTTTGGAAGGGTTGTTTGTTCAGTGTGTGAGTGAAATTTGCAGTGCATTTTGTCATGTTACGATGCAAAATAATGTAAAACATTGACTTGCTTATAAAGCCTCTCCTAGCGTTTTAAGTATAATCTTGCAGTGCCCTCAACACCAATGTGTTGGGAATAAAGTTGACTGTCACCACATGATCAAACCCAGGACTACATAAACAGCTAATGGCTCCATATCATCCATCCATTTTCCAAATCCCTTGATCCAATTCAGGGTCGTGGAGGAGCCTATCCAAGACAGCCTTGGGGCGCACACTAGATGGGGTGCAAACCCATTGCAATGTACAGTCATGCACACACTCAATCACAGTGTGGACAATTTAGCCATGCGTTGTAGATTACTAGGCATGTCTTTGGACAGCGGGAGGAAACCAGAGCACCCAGAGGAGATCTGCGAAGCACAGGGAGAACACGCAAACTCCACACACACACACACACACACACACACACACATATATATATAGAGCAGGGTTGGAACCCCAAACCCTTGAAGTGCAAGGTGACAGTGCTAACCACTGAACCACTGTGCCCCCTGCTCCATATCATTTACTGTAAAAATATACTGTGGTATTCACCATTATCAGCCGGTAAACAGCTCCACAAGACAGGCTAAGGGCAGTTAAAATGAAGCTTTATTTTTGTTATGGGGGGGTAAGGTACTATGGATTAAAGGGAGCAAAAATGACGCCAGTAGGGGAAAATCTTCCCTCCCTCCCTTTTCCAGAATGCAGATCACAGACTCAAGTCTCAGCCTTGGAAAAATGTATTAAATCAGAAAGCAGGGTTCCAGATTAACTTTTGGTTTTAGTGATCCTGGAGGCAAGTACCTCCAAATTTTTACTGGCCTGCATCAGATTTTGCCTGCCAGTCCTAATGAGGGATTTCTTAACTCTTGGCATCAGTCAAAGTGCAATATACAGTACATAAAGTTTCCCCAAATGATTAGTATTGACATCTGTTATAATTTAGTTAATACATTGTCAGCTAATCTTTATTTTGTGAGCTTGAAATTAATCAGCTATACGTCAAAGTTATTAGTTCCAGCGAAAAAAAACTCTACTCTAGAACACTACTTTCTGCTAGTTTTGATTGAGCCAAACAAGCAGCATAGAACATCTCTCCCTCCTTCATTTGGAGCCATGTATAGTCATTCTGTCATTTTGGTAAATATTTTTGCACATGGATGGTTCTGTTGTACCTTTTCTTTTTCTGAAAACAAATTCTGCTTCAATGACAGGAGTCACTAAATTTTTTTGATTCTCCATCATGTGTGCAAAATCACTGTCATGGTTGTGGTTTTCTGTGAGGATGAGCTCAGTCACTGGTATTGAGAATCATTTTGTCTTCCAGTGCTTCATTTACCTCTCTCTTGCTATTTGTTTCACTGTAGGAATCTCTAAATGTCTGGTGAACTGGATCACCCATGAAAGTATGCCAAGAGTGCCATGCTTGCATTACCTTGTCCGGGATGTAAAACCATAAACAGAAGAACGTGGAATACTGTCAGACAGTAATAGAATATAGCGCGTGTCACGTGCAATGTACGTTGTGCAGAATCACGGTGTGCAAATGCTGGATACGGTCAGCACAAACAAATGCCCGCAGGTCTGAATATAAATCATTTTTTTTCTGGCCCTGGGCAGTTGGGAATGCCTAAGTCTGGAGCACTGGAAAAGCTTGAATCTGGTTGGACAGCTGGGTTTCATCACCTGGCTTTGCATTGATCCAATCCATCCGCTATCTTACACATACCATTAGCATATCCACCTTTTCTTTAGCCTTCTTGGAAAAATTGCCACATATGTATATGTAAATTTTTTTTTTTTTTTTTTTTTTTTTTTGCATCTAGTGTTTTGTGTAACCTTCTCCCTTCTCCCGGCTGTAGAAGCTGTGCTCTAAGGTGCAGCACATTCTGCAGGTGTGGGGAGCTGGCCAGGGTGTCATTTCCCTGCACTGCTTCCAGAACGTCATCCCGGTGGAGGCCTACACCCGTGAAGCTTGCATGGTGGATGCTGTCGGTAAGCTGACTGCGTGAGGAGTCTGCATCTGAAGGCTTTATTGAAGGCAGAGATGGCATTGATTTAACCACCTCTCTCCACAAATCAGTACCACACAATCTTTAAAGTTTGTAATTATTTTATGAGGGCTGGAACATAGAATGTTGGGAGTTGGACCAGATTTTTTGTGTATAAAAATGATTTTATAAACAGAATGGGTTATTAAGGATTTCGGATGTGGAGTGACTTATGCAGCCGAGGCAACTGCCCTAAGACTACAAGGGAAGCTCCGCCTCCTCTAAAATGTCACGAAAAAAATTAGTCAAAAATGTACTGTTGTATTTACACTGCTATTACAAAAAGCATTCTAGAATGTGTTCACCTTCATGGCCAGTTCATTCAGAATCAGCAATAATTTCTTGCAGGTAGTCTAACGTGATTTTTTTCCCCATACATTCCCATGGCAGCACGATGCATTAAACCCCACTGATGTGCAGCTTCACTGGACTTCAATGGCACTTCAGAATATTCTTTGTTTTCAGCGAAGCAAAGCTAGACTTTTACTGGACAAATGCTTCAAAACGTCATTTCTAGGGAGGCTCAGCGTCTCTGGGAGTAAATGGTGCAGTGGGCTGGCCGGGACGCTGGGCTGCTGCATGATGATTGGAGGAACTGTCGGGGGGCTGGATCTCTTTTTGATTGACAGCATTTTGACATCGGAGCATTTCAAGTTCAGTCCCATGTGGATTTTTGGGAAGTGAAGTCATGAGACAAGCTGCTGCTCGTAGTCTGTTATTTGCTAGCGATATAGCCCACTATTTTCATTTGTACGTATCCTACTGTAAATATAAACATAGCGTTCTTGAGTTTGCTCCTTGTTTCACTTTAGTAAAGTTTGTTCATTTATTTTATTTAAAATGTGCCTCCCCTGTTTGAAAGACCATCAGCCGCCACTGTTATGCAGTGCCTATCTCGGTGTAGACAGACATGCACTTGGGGGATGTGACTGCATCCATCATGTTAAAAAGCTCCTTCACATACTGTGATGAATAGTTAAGCTTGTATGCATGTTCTCTCTCATTGATCTGATAGCTGATGCCATATAAGGTCGTTGTGTGCAGCCATGTCAAGGCAATCATAGATAATGGATGTAGTCAACAGTACAGTCATCCCCTGCTACGTCTTGGGCCTGGGTGTTTCCTCTAACTTTTCTGCTCATTTGTTTTCTGATACAAGGTCTGAAGATGCTCACGAATCAAAAGCGGGGTGACTACTATGGGGTGGTGTCCACTTGGCCATTGAAACGGCGGCGCGAGATGGGCGTTCACCTGCTGTACCGCGCCATGCAGATCTTCCTGGCCGAGGGAGAGCGGCAGCTGCGGCCAGCAGATATCTGAGCGGGATGCTGTGTGGACCCATGGGGTGTGAGTGAAGCATCCGAGACAGGAGCCAAGACCCATCTATGATTGGTCATCACCTCTGGGTTTCTCCACCCCTCACAATTAATGAATGGTGGAGCAGATGGCTTAAATCCAGGTGACTTGTAATTGTGATTGATGACTTATTCATGAATATGTAGACTGACATGAGCAGCAGATGGTCTTAACTCTAAAGTTCTCTTCAGATCCCAGTCAAGACTCCAGTTGGTTGCTGCTCTTCAACTCTGCAGAGCCTGAGCTGCTCTGGTAGATCGTTAATTATCTCAGTAGATATAATTGCCAGAACTGAGTAGCTTTGGAGAAAAGTTTCTGATAATGGAAAAAAGACCACAATGTGGTATAAACAAAGCATGCATTACCACCACAATGAGACTACTACTTTATCAAGTTTTATCCATAAATGGTTTTCTATTGCCTCGTTCTAGTTGACATGTAACTTTGTTCTTGTAATATGGCAGAATCAGATTTTCTTAATGTGAAAATCCATTTCAGAAGGCTACAGAAAGATGCAAATTATGAATCTGAATAGCACTAGAATCATAAATGGTAAAACTGGAATGTAAAATTCCCTTTTTTTATAGAATCCTTCTCGTTATTGCAAATTGGTGGTTACTGAAATGGCAGTATCGTGTTTTCTATATATAGCTAGATATTTGTTGCAATGTGGTTTAAAGATATGAATGTTGCATGTTTCATCCTGCATTAACATTTAAGACGATCTTTGAAAATTCTTTTTACCCCTAACACCAAGGTTAGAAAAACAGAACTATTCTGGTCATACTTTTTTAAGACCTACTACAGTGAAAGTTTACCTGTGACACATTCAGTGGAAGGGAGAGCACTTATTAGGTGGAGCCAAAATCATTGTTACTTTCTCACTAGGCTGTTTGAGGAAATGACTATCAGAATCACAAGCAAAGAACTGAATACTGAGTGCGCTAAACATTTCATACCTTTTAAAATGCACTGTTGGTCTACCAGATAAAGAAAATGCTTCTTAAAACTTGGGCGATGATTACAAACAGGATGTTTTAAATATTTGTATTCTTGAGTCACTTTCTCCCACATCTTCTGGAATATACTTCACGGTCTTGGAACCTGAACATAATGATGTTTCGAGTAAATTATCAATTCTATCATCTCACATATCTAGCAAGACATCTTTGTTATGATCCATTCATTTCCAAACATGCTTTTCAATGATCATATGAACTTGCAATAGGTTTTATAGGTTTTATTTGCAGTAATCATATAGAAGCATAAGACATACATCTGTTTAAATATTGTAGATAATTAAAAAATATCAAAAGACCTTTTTTTGTGTTTTGAGTTCATTTTTACTGTCCGTCAAATGCATGTGGATATTTTTCCACATAAGGAAATGGCACTGTTGTACATTGCATGTTGTACCGGATTTTTCCACCCCCCCCCCCACAGCAGCATGTTTCTGGTGACACCACACAGACACCCTATATGCTGGATTTTGTCCCAACTGAGTCCTTACTTAGCCTTGAGTTTCATGTTCATGAGTGACCATTCAGCCAAATGGATGAGTTGCGAACTACTTCTGAGTCAAAGTAAACTGAATAAATACCTGTAATGTTAAGCCTGGAAGACTAATTTTAGTCCCTTTACCAGTTTAAAAAATATGGTGTTATACTCAGAATGTTTGAAAAGTAACAAAACTGGCAACATATAAAATAGTACCAGTCTCCTTACAGGCCAAGAACTACAGCCAGGTGAAGAAGCATTGGTGCCCTTTCCATTTTTAAAAACTAATCACAATTTTCTGTAAAATAAGTTGCAACTCACAAAAGTGGTATTGGCCATTCTTTATTCCATAGAGCAGACAACTTTATGACTTGCAAATTAAATTTGTATGGACAAAAATACTGGGACCCCTAAGATTTTGTAGTAGACCCTTAAGGCAATAACTGCAATATAGCTCTGAATGAGACTTCTACACCCCGCAACTGTGAGTTTGTTGTTCCCATAGATGTTCGATAGGATTCCGATCAGCACTCAGAGGAGGCTGCTACAGAACAATCCAATGTTTTCTTTTCAACCATTCTTGGGTGCTCTTAGATGTATATGGCCTCATGACTGGCAACAGAAGCAGAGCTTTCTAACACTGGGCAGTATGCCATGACAATCTTATGATTTCATTGTGCCCTGCAGAGATTCAAGGAACCCAGTGTACACAGCAACCCCACAGCATACTGACCCACCCTCCCTGTTTTACAGTAGGGATGGTGTTCTTTTCTTTGAAATCATAGTTTGTCCCCCGTGAACATAGAACTGCTGTGACCTACCAAAAAGTTCTAATTTTGTTTCATGTCTAAATGACATTCTCTCAAAGGGACTGTGGCTTGTCAACATGCATTTTAGCAAACTCCAGTTGGGTTTTTTGTGTAGGGTCTTCCTGAGTCTTCTACTATAGAGCCCCCTTTCATTGAGACAGTGATGGATGGTGTTACATAAAACTGTTTTACCTTGATGTTGGACGTCAGCGTAAATCTGTTTTGAAGTTTTCCTTAGTTCTTTCTCCAACATTCTAACTATTCTTCTGCTCACTCTGAGGACACTTTTTCTCTTGCAGTTCCAACCAAAGAGATTGGTCACGGTTCCAATGACCTTAAACTTCTTGATAATTTTACCAACTCTAGTCACAGGGACATAAAGCTCTTTGGAAATAGTCTTGTATAGAGACGTGCCAATCTGATATTCAGTATCTGTCCAATACTGATAAAAATGCTGGATCAGCTTGCAGAACAAAATAAATCCAAAAAAATACACAGGTATGACTTGCTTCACATTGTCAAACCAGCATTTCATTTCTTTCGTTCCTTCATTATTACTTGAGGGAATTGAAATATTTGGTTTACACTTCAATCATTATTTTTTGGATGACTATATTACATTTGGCATACAAATGGCTTAAAGGCGGAAACAAAATGACTTCGTTATTTAAGGTTGTGTAATCAGCATCAGAGATGAAAAAGCGGTATCAATCTGTCGTGAGTCTCGTACCCTTCACTTTGATCATGTTTGGATATTACCTTTTCCTTCATAAGCCAGCTCTGCTTTTCCGATTCTTGTCTACACTCAGTGTGATGCACAGTGACACAAAACAGCCGAGTGCTTTTCTCCATTGAAATAGGTTAATTAATTAGTATCACAGGTATCTTTAGTCTTTTAATCAAAGTAAATATCTCAAGCAGACTATCACCAGAGTCCAATAATTTCTTTTAACTTCTATGGTGTCCCAATAATTTTTTCCACACTTTTTTTGTTTTAAACGTGTCAGTCAATCAAAAGCAAAGTGTCTGCTCTATGGAATAACAATTATGTATGCTAATTCTGTCCATTTCAATTTATTTAACAAGCAATTGTTTATTTTAAAAAGTGGAAGGGTACCAATACTTTTGGTCACATCGGGACGTATTGAATAATTAATAGATAATTAAAATTTATGCCACAGATATTAACACTATCCCTTTTGGCATTTGTTTTGTATTTTAAAATCTACAGTCTTTCAGGCAGCACATTATCTGATGATCGAAACTGGCATTTAAGAAGAATCCATTAAAATGTCACGGCCCATAATGGGTGACAGTCCCAAATCAGGATGAGCAGGCACTGAAGCACAACCCTCAGTTAAACACAGTTCAACTGGGAGTACGATACACTCAAATCAATGTTTCCATTTTGGTCCCTTTTTTTTTTTTTACAGTGGTTATGATGAATATCATGCTTTCCAGCCTAAAGCAGCCTAGTTTATCTGGGTGGTGATGATGCTTCCAGAACACAAAGGGCATTGTTTTCAATGACTGTTTCTAGCACCATGTAATATAAAATATTAAACTCATGAAAACCTCCACTTCTTTCTTATACCTAAAGCAGCCTGAGCTGCAGTGGGAAATCCCACTGCACTCATTGCAGTTTAACGCATGTCAAGAATGGGTGGCTGCATAGCACGACAAGCAGAGCCCAGCTCCATCACCTTTTATTGCATCATGAAGCATTAAATTATAATGCATTTGACTTTTTACGATGAGGACTTCAGTAAGCATATTGAGATATTCTGTAATGGGTTTTACTCCCAACAGTCAGTGAGGTTCTGCAAATTTTGTGATCTAACCCTGACTCTGTATACCCCAATCTTTATAACAGTCTTGAAAGAGAGGAAAAACTGGAGAAAAGCTGTCATATCACCTTTCTGTAAAATCTTTCAGCAAAAATAAAGCTCAGAGGAAAAATCAAAGCTCTATACAAAGCACTGCCCTGACACTCACTACAGTGGCCTGCAGGAATATTAAGAGGCATTAGAAATTGGTATACCACATGTAAATATTTCAGCTCATTGACAGATATTCTGTCCTGCATGGTACTCAATGCTAAATGTCTTTATTTTAACCACGACCACTTTAAGGCTGATTTTTCTTTCTGCTGGCATCTGACGTTTTAAAAAAAAAAAAAAAAAAAAGAATTATTACTCTATCGCAGTTCCATATTGTTTTAACTTGATAACACAATATGTTCCCTCCATTTTTCTAAATCCAAATATAGATATAAAAAGTAAATTCGAGTGGACTTTCATGTGACGTCTTTCATATATATTTTCCATTATATATGTTCTTAATATAAAAGATTTTGAATCACAAACCCAGTACACACAATAATTCGCTAGCATACTTACTATCCTTGCAATTTACTCCATTTTCTGATAAATATACTACATGAGAATGAGCTTCATTTGGTTGTACGTCAGCATAAAACCTCCACAATGATCTCAGTTCCAAATCCATATATGTATTAAAATCTATTTTTTAGCTCAGACCACGTTTAGAATCTGAGCTGTCTGCCGATTTTGACTGCGAGTTCCACAGTTTGGGAATTTAAATGGCGTTTAATCCCCTGTAGTGTGCTGCCATCTCATCCTTTTCTAGTAGACGTCTCAGGCAGCTGGAGATGGTGCCTCGTCAGCACCATATAACTCGAGCGGGAAATAAAACACACTCAGCCTTGGAGACTGTGGCCTGGTTACATGTCATTGACAGTGAAGTTCCGCAGAGGGTTGAGATGATGAAAAACAGGTGTCTTACAGTCTTGATTGTCAGACGTAGCTTTCAGATACGAAAGCTCAAGCTGAATTATACAACTTCACTCTAGTTGACAGTTCATAACTGTTTCAGTTGAACCTATTTAGGATCATATCTTTATAAAGTGACCACCACTGTTCTGTACCACAAACATGACTTCCTAATGCATTATTAGTAATTTATGGTTTCATGGTTAAATTTGGGAATCCCAGAAAATGCACCTATTGTCTGTCAGACAGAATTTAAGCACACAATACTAGCTCAAGTGCTGTCCAACTCATCTATGGCATAAAGGGTCGTAACAGACTCAACAATGCATGAGCCCAAAGTTCATGTGCATTAGTTCCTATTCAGTATAGATGCACATAAAATTATGGAAAGGTTGGATTTACATGTACATTTAGTAAATTATGCAAAACCAATAAATAATAACTAGGCAAGATGTAATGTAGCAACCTTTTCAAGAAAATCACTGTGCTATATATGTATGAACAATGTTGGTGAGGCCCATACTTTAAAATGAAGCCTAGTTTTTGAATGCATTTTTATGGCCAGTTTTAAGCCACAATGAAATTGCTCATATATAACCCACAATGAAATTGCTCATAGATGATATACACACTTTTCCGGTCTTTGAGTAAGAGATTTCCCATTATTCAGCAGCATACGTCATCACTAAGATGAGACAATTAACAGTAACAGCCAATAACAGAAATCTACCATTGCCACAGTGGATCACAGAGTGTTCCCTCACTGTGGTCTTCCATGACTTGACTTACCAGCTCAGAACCTCTATCTGCATGTGGACCTCTCCCAAGTGCACGAAGCCTCTCTCGAGTTCCAAACATGATAGCGGAGCCACAGGGAAGACAGAACACTGTCCGAAGATCACTAATGTTTAACAATAAACCAACTCCTATCTCCCATGGTTGCTTTCATTCCTACATGTCCTTCATTTGCTTCTGCAATGGAATGTCCTAGACCATCACATCCAGCACAAGCTTGGAGCTGATTGCAGCATCCCTGCACATGCTCCTCAAGCTATAGACCCATTAAAACACCTTTTAGCCAGTGAGCAGGCATTCTCAGCACAGCCAACCATGGACTAAGCCGCTGGATTGGTTTGCTTCATTCTGGAAACAGTGAGCCCCGACTCATTACTTCCTTTAGGGCTCGCTTTCAGCAGCCAGTAGAGCTTTGCCATTGGCAGGATGAATCTTGTCTGTAGTAGACTTGGTGGTCTGTTGTTTGTGTTTGGACAATATGTTGGATGAGTTTTCAGGCTCCCATAGGAAGAATTCATGAAGAAGGGTGTTGACTGTTTCTGGACACTCCATCATTACCATGTGACTACCTTCATCGATGACCTTCAAAAAGGCCAGGAGGAGTATCTGTGAAGAGAGAGGTTCAGGTCAAAGAGTATCAGTTCCATATGGTACCTAAGACTTGTAACACTCATACAGTGCACACAAAAATTTTTCAGACCCTTTCAAGTTGTCCACATTTTATCTTGCTGATTCATCTTTAAATAGATACAATTAGTTTTTTATAATCAGTCTACACAGTGGTGGCAGCATCATGCTGTGGGTGTGTTTTTCTGTGACAGGGACTGAGAGTCTAGTCAGGATAGAGGGAAAGATGGATGCATAAAAACATAGAGCAATTCTCAGGAAAAACCTTTTCCAGAGTGCTCTGGATCTCAGACTGGGGTGAAGATTTACATTTCATATATTTCATCAAGACAACAACCCAAAGCATACCACCAAGAAAACAAAGGAATGGTTTCAGGAAAACTCTGTGAAAGTTCTGGAATGGCCCAGCCATTGTTTGGACCTGAACCCAGTAGAGCATCTCTGAAGAGACCTGAAAATGGCTGTTCACCGACATTCCCCATCCAACCTGGCTGAACTTGAACGATTCTGCCAAGAAGAATGGGAGAAACTTCCAAAAGAAAGGTGTGCCAAGCTTGTAGGGTCATTCCCAAAAAAGCTGTTGAGGCTGTTATGGCTGCCAAAGGTGCTTTAAAAAAGTACTAAGTGAAGGTTCTGAATACTTAAAAAACTGAAATATCCCATTTACATATTTTTAAAATATTAACAAAACACTCCAAGAGTCTGATTTTGCTTTGTCATTGTAGAGTGTTGCGTGTGGATTGATTACACTATGTGACAAAATTTTTACTTTTTCTTGTGCCTGGGCAGAAAATGTTATTTCCCAATTACTTGTGCCTAAAGTAAACGGAAAAGACCCATTTTTCTCTTCAAACTTTGCTTTTGTGACCTGGGTAATTGGGGGCTGATACATGAGAATGAATTACATTACATTTCATTATCCAGGTCGCAAAAGCAAAGTCTGAAGGGAGTAATGGCCATTTTCTATACTTTTACAACATAAGCAATTAAAAAATAACACATACTATCCAGGAACAAAATTTGTATTACATAGTGTTGTAAAAAGTTAATTGAATTTATTTCAAAATGAGTCTTCAAGATGATAAAATGTGGACAATGTGAAAGGGTCTGAAAACTTTCCGTGTGCACTGAATATGGTAAATTAATGTGCCAAACAAGCAAAGGCACATAAGTTATTTTGTACTTTTCCCAATTCCAAAATCTTCCTCCAGGTTTAGTTACTATGTTTTTGCTAGTGATCAAACAAATGAGGCTTCAAAACCCATATTGAGTGGGAGTATCCTTAACTACCAGTCAATATTGGCTATCGCATTGACTGGTATCTATTGCCATCATTCAACAGTAGTTTTGAATACTCCCACCCACCATGGGTTTTGAAGCCTTATTTAGTGAGAGCATTGATTGGTAGTTCTTGATACCCTCACCCACCCTGGGTTTAGATGCCTCATGTAGCATCAGTATTGATTGGTTAGTTCAAGATACTTCCACCCACCACAGACTTTGAAACCTCATTGAGCTCCAGCACTGATTGGTAGTTCAGGATACTCCCACCCACCACGGGTTTTGAAGCCTCATTTATCCCATCACTAGTTTTTGGTTATGCTTGCCTGAGTCCCCTTTCCACTTCTACATACTAGGAAAGAGAACATTTCCTGTATATATTTTAGCTCCTTGTTATCTTCCCAATTTCTGACTTGCATCATAACTTGCATTAGCCCTGAACACCCAAGATATAATTATGTCCTACCTCTGACACACCCAGCAATTCCAGATCAAATATTTAGGAAGGTGGAATCCAGCCGGTTATTGCAATGCTTGCCATTGCTGCCCAAGTCAATGAGAGCCCTCACTTAAAGCTAGTGCCTAGTCACTGCGTACCTCTGCCATGCGCTGGTCTTCCTCAATTGGCACAAACTTATCGTGCATCCCATGCACCAACAGGATAGGTACAGTGAGCTCAGCGTGGTACACCTCATCTCCTTCTGGCCAGTACTGCCCACTCATCATGGCCCTCAGAACGAAGGATGACACATTGAAGGCATGGCCCTCCTTCAGAAGCTGCTTCTCCTTGGCACCGTGACGGGCAAACCCGGCTCTGATGTGTGCAGAAGCATAAAGGTTAGATGTCCGCCCTCTTGGTTTGAACGGTCTGGCATTTTAGCTAAATGTTCAGCCTACTTAATCGTAGGATAAAGGCAACTCAAATGTAATCTCTCACAGGCCTTCATTAGTCACATAAGCTGGCACTTATACTAGACTTTGTAACTCTGACTAAACCAGAAGAGGAGCATCAGCTTTCAAATCCTTACTTCAGGAAACTCCAGGCTAGGCAGGGAGTCAGGCACTGCAGCACACAGGTGGGTAAGTTGAAGATGGAGCAGAGACTGGGCTCCAGGGCAGTGGGGCCCCCACCATTGATCATTACCACCTTGTGCACCTGCTCAGGATACTCATGGGCTAAGAATGTACAGAATGACACCCTAAATAGGGAAGAGTGATAAAAGGAGAATCACAGTTAGCACAGGTGGCACTTAACATAAATGTAATTAAGAGAAAATATCTGCAGTGGCACATTCACACTTATAAACAATGAATTTACCAAATTTTTCAATTTTGGTAAATTGTCCAAAACTAAATACAGGATAAAATAAAATCAAATCAATCAAAATAAAAAATACAGGATACAAATTAAAATCCCAAGCACATAAGTAGTTTACTTTGTTTTATCAAGATGCATAAGATGAAAGATATTAAGATGGCATGGAGATGTAAGGACATGTATCACCATTGATAGATGTGACTTTGCAGGCTGAAATTTTTTTATTGCTGAATAACATGAATTGTCACCAACCCATAGGAATGTCCGATGAGAATGTTACGGCGTCTGGCGTATCGTTTGAAGATGGCACGCATGTCTTCCGCCAGAGCACAGAAAGTGTACGCGGCAGCTATCTGGGGGGCAGAGCTGCCTCCGTGCCCAGCCAGATCAGGGGCAATAACCTCATAGCCCAAGCGTGAGAAAAAATCCAGCTGGCTTCCCCAGATGTCCAGCGAGCCGCCCACGCCATGCATGAAGAAGAGTGCCACATCCGAATGGATGCCCTTGCAGCTCGTTATCTGGCGCTCACAGTCAATAACCACTGTGCGCTTAGGCTTGTGATGACGGCGACGCGGCGCAGCCTGCTGCCCGGTCTGCGAGCCTGGATTGGGATCGGGGGTCCCCATAGAGGTAGCAGAACTGTTGTAGTCTGAGAGCTCCACCTCCACCATGCTACTAGGCTCTGGATCTCCATTTTGACAGTGCAGAAGCTCGGAGCGAACCACGTCCCCAAGATTCTCGATGACCAGCTGCCCACTGCGGTATACCGTGATTTTGCGCTTGCAGTGCACGCTGCCTCCTTGGCCGTTCACCTGTTCTGTCGCTGCGGGGCGCTCAGGGACGACGTGTCGGATGCGCAGCACCCTCCCAGGCTTTACCTCCACGAATTCAAAACCGTCAGCTGGCTCGGAGGTTTTGATGGGCACTACCACGTTGGCAGACTTCCCCCTGAGACAACACAGGATCCCATCCATTATGCTTGTCAGCATGGTGGCTGCCTGCAGACACAAAAATCTCTGTCAAAGATTTGCTCCAGACTACTATGACAGTACCATAAAAACATAATAATAGTACTAATAATGATAAGCAAATGACTGACATCTTTTGTAACAGAAAAATATAGCATTACTTATTACATTTTAGGGCGGTTTCCCAGACAGAGATTAAAGCTAGTCCTAGACTTAAACGGCCTTTTATCGCAGACTAAAAGAAATCTGCTTTCTCGATCATGGTGTAAAATAGTCCTAGACTTAGCCTAGTCCTGAATAAACTAAGCTGATTTCCTGAAGGAAGATTAGAGCTACTCCAGGATTAAACTGAGGTTTAAATTAAACCTCCCAGTAGGCAGGTTCAGTTTCAGATTTATGTTGTTTGTTAAAGAAGACACATGGATTACTTGGAGTATGTCAATGAAGATCAATGAATACCACCAGCTAGACAAGTTCTTGCTGACAGAAGTGACCCATTGCAATGTTTTGATGAACTTAGTTTTCAAGATCGTTTTCGAATGCATAAAATAAATGCTGTGGAGATTATTTCACTTTTGGAACCCAGGCTTTCATTTGTTAGAGGAGGGCCTGGACCAGTTTATCTGCAGGTGTTCATAACTTTACAGTTTTCGGCATGTGGCACCTCTCACAGAGAAACTGGGGATTTATGTGTTGTTAGTGAAAAAGTTATTGTATGAAGTGTAAAGTCATTCACAGGGTATGCATGGCTATTTAGGAATTGAAAAGACATTACATAAACTTCCCTAATGCTACAACCCAGGCTACAGGGTACAATTCTATGAATACGGGCACTTCCCAGGAGTCATAGGCTGCATAGACAGAACCCATATTCCCATAAAACCCATAAAACATCCCTCTACTCCAGATGCTGAGGAATACAAGAATCGCAAGAAGTGGTTTTCCATAAACGTCCAAGGTGTTTGCATTCCCGAGCTACAGTTTTCAAGCATTGTTGCACGTTGGAAAGGTGCAACTCATGATTCCCGGATTTTCCTTAACTTATCTCTGTATGCTCAGTTTGGAGAAGATCATAATGGAATATTGCTTGGTGACAGTGGGTATGCGCAGAAGAATTTTTTTTGTTTACACCATACTTGCACTCAACAACAACTGAGCAACGGCGCTACGACCAGGCTCCTATGCACACTAGGGGTCTAATAGAGTGCATGTTTGGAAGAGTCGTTTTCAGTGCTTTTGTAAAACACTTTGATTCAAACCAAGAAGATGCTGCATTGTCATCATTGTAACAGCTGTTCTTCACAACTACCTGAAACAGCATGGATGCTCAGATCCTCCAATACAACAGGATGACTAGCGTTTTTTAAAAAATGTTATGTATTGGAATATGGAGGTGTAAGGAGTGTGGTCTGTCTGTATCCAGGAGGCATTAGCTACTAAAGCATTTTAGATGGCAGCACAGGCATTATGGTTGTGTTATCCATCTCCATATCTAAGCTGCCCATCTATTTTTATAACATGGAATGCTTTGCACATTCAGTTTAGCAGAGTCCATCCTAAACAGAACTCACAAGAGCAGTTGGAACTGACTACATTCTCGTCACTTGTGCGTAGCCATCTTGCTACAGAGATAGATTATTTTATGCACATTCATTATTCATCAAATGAATGACAAACTGTCACTTGTACGTCTGAGGAGTGCCATTTTCAAACAAATGTAGAGTATATAGAGCACTGCATTCACACAAGAACAGGAAACACAACAAACAGTCATTGAAAGATTTTAAGCCACAACAACCCAAGTGTCACGGGAATCCTTTGATAATCCAGAGGAAGGTTCAGGTGCTTACAATGATCATGTAGATGATACAGGCAGTCCATGTTCAAGCAGTGATGTGAGTGTAGAAGTCATTGATCAAAATTGTGCTGATGTGCCAGCAACAATCGATAAGTTTTTGCAAGAACTACTCTACATGTTTAGATTAGCAACATTGCCCCTTTCTGTTAACATTGTTGGTGTATTTCAAAACCATTGTCTTAAAATTGATAATTCAGCGATCCAAGAAATAGTTAAAGCTCTCTGCACATCTAACCCCTTGCTTAAAGCCAAGGGAAAGTGCTGTTCTCCGAGTACATTTTATCTTTGCAAGCAGCTGTGGAACCCACTGAGTTTATACTTGATGCAAAGAAAATAAGAAGTTTTCAATATGTGCCTGTATTGAAGTATTTGCAGCAGCTTCATGACAGAAGAAATGTCGTGGATGTTATCATTGAAAACCACCAAGTACACCAGAAAAATACGGTGATGGTTGAACAGAAAATTTATAGATCTTCACAGGATGGTGCTTACTTCCAATTTATGTCAGGGGAGTTAATGATTTTAAGTTGTATGTTAATGATTTTGAGGTACTTCTCAAACATAAACTTTGTGCCATCTACTGGATTTTGAGCAACTTGCCCCCAGCCTCACATTCATCACTGTTCCCAATTACTTGACAGTCTTGTGCATAAGTGATGGTGTGGAGTAGTATGGCTAGCACCAGCTTTTAGACCCTCTTGTTCAAGATTTGAAAATTCTGGAGTAAGGAGGAGTATTTGTAACATTGATTGGCAGGTGTCTTAAAGGCACAATCCAGGTTGTTTTGGCAGATAACCTAGGAGCTCACAGTATAGCTGGGTTTATTGAGAGCTTTTCTGGTGAGTACTTCTGCCAACTTTGCACAGCAAAAGTATAGACATCCAAACAAGTTAGGTAAAGTTGGATATTTTCAGTCTCAGGACAAAAGAACAACATAACTCGTGTAAAATCAGCTCAGGAACAGAATGCAAGTAGTTTTGGGGTGAAAAGACAATGTGTTTTTACTGAAAATCTTGCACACTTCAAGGTTCACAAAGGTTATCCCCCAGATGTTGTGCATGATGTTCTTGAGGATATTGTGCCAGTAGAGTTTGCATGGTGCTTGGCTTTGCTGATATCAAAGAGATATTTGTCTTGAAAGCCTGAATGAAGCAATCCTTTGTTTTGACTATAAGTGGGGAGATAAAACAAATAAGCCACACGTGATCCCATGTACATTTTCAACAAGGAAAACAACAGGTGGGAATGCCCATGGGAACTGGGCCTTGTTGAGACTACTCCCATTTATAGTTGGGCATCGGTACCTGAGGGAGAAGTGGCATGGCAAATACTGCTTTACTCGAAAGACATTGTGGAGCTAATGGTTGCTCCAGCATTCATGGATGAGTCTATTGCTTATCTTGAAGGTAAAATTTCAGAGCACAGTCAGAAGTATCAGGAGGTCTTTGCTGGGTGAAATTGCTGCCAAAATACAATTTGAAGCACTGTCCTCAAATGGCCAGGATGTTTGGTCCTCTTGTGGAATATTGGACTATAAGGTTTGCGGCCAAGCACAGTTTTTTAAGCACATTGTAAGATACACCAACCGCTTTAAGAATGTGCCCTTTTTACTAGCAAGTAAGCATCAGTTAATGATTTCATATCACTTGAAATCGACACTTGAAAAATCTTTCATTCATGTAACAAATGCTTCAGCAGTCCCTGCTGATGTATTAAAACAAGAAACTGATCAGACCATTGAACAGAAATTCCCAGGCACAACTAGTTCACTTAATCAAATGTGTGCCAAGCAAAGGTGTTCATTTCAGAAATGGGATGATAGTTGCTCATGGGTTACAAGTGGACTGCTGGACTTTGTAGAGATTTTTCAGATGTGTGTTATACAGGGGAGACTATGTTTCATAGTGAGAAGGCTTTGTGGATGGTACAGGGAACTCATTGTTGTTAAATGGCTGCACCAGTCAAGCTCCGAATCATTCTTGGAGAGAACAATTCCCACACATTGATTCTGCCAAATGGAATACCAGAGTCCGTCAGTGAACTCTCACAAGAAATAAAGAAGCAGTCTGGAATAGAACAGGACTTCAGACTTCAATCCATGGATGCCAAATTTTTGATAATAAATTTATGAACTTGCTTTCCACATCAGATGTTCAGGATAAGGGAACCATTAAGGTCATCTTTTTGTCAGGTATCTCTATGTCTCCAGCACTTGATCAGCCTGGTGGCTCCCCAGTCCCTTTAGCTACTGCCACCTCCCACCCTCGACATGACAGCTCATGTCTTCCATCTGGCAGTTTGTGGGATACAGACATCTTGTCCTCTCCTGAGTCTACCACCTCCTCAAGTTTCTTTGGATCGCCTTGCTCCTTTCAGTGCCTCGGTTCTCCTATGATACTGAGCTATAGCTAGAAAGGGGAAATACTGCTTTTAAAGAAAATGGTACACTGTTGAACTCTGATGTCAAACTCAAATATTCCATTCTTGATGGCTTGGCAGAAACGATTATTGAGTTCAAAGTTTACCCCTCTGATACTGAGTTAACAGATGCAGCAGAAGCTCTTGTTTCAAAGCATGTTTAAAGCAGCCAGCTTCAGTTACAGGATGCAGTGTATGGAAGGTAAGCTTAAAGCATAAACTTAGCAACTACTGAACAAAGCTCTAGCAGCTTGGATGTCCAGAAGTTACCATAAATGCTTTGAAAGGCAAACCTGATGGCATGTGCAGCACGGCCTATGATGTGAAGAAGCCGGAGAGAACGTAAATGAATTACTGCCCCTATTATCCCTCGGGTGGAACAGCTGAGACACAAGAAAAAATTACAGTGGCTGTCCTCTTTAAAGTTAGGAAAAGAAAGAATGAGAACACAGAGGCCAAGATGATGGACAAAACTTTTGCATACAGAGGACAACAGATAGTTGGGAAAAGACCTATGATTGCAGATTTTAAAGTGAATTGGCCAGCTCTCTTTCAAGTGCATGAGGTAACTGAATGCATAGCTTATATGAAGACACAGCCTGCTTTTCTTATTTAACAGGGATGGGCAGTCAGGTGCCATGAAAAAATGTGATCCAAGGGCTAAAATGATTACTCCCAAACTCCTTGACTTTAGGAATATTGGTTATAAATGAAAGAGATACTGGAACATTAATCCTTTTTATCTTCCTGTTTTATCAACCTGTACCTGACATCATTTTGTGTGTCCTCATTTTTTGTGCATGTTTATAGTTGAGTGCAGAGTTTAAGTGAATCATGACAGTCAATTTACAAAGTTCTCAAAGCTTGATTTGCTGTCTGACAACCTGATGAAGGTTTATGCAAAGTTAAGGTGGCGCTCAAAGGAGAAAGATCAAGAGTATGACCCAAGTATGCTGAGGTTTGAAATTTGTTGAGAATGATTCTGTACTGCTTTCCTTTTTTAAAGTGACTGTCATTGTTAGGATAATGGGACATGCTTCAACCCATGTCCATTTTGTCATTTATCTGGAACATGGCTGACATATTTTTAAAGAATTATTTGATTGCTTGAGTAAAACTGCTATAGGAAAAATCCTAAATAAGCTAGTAGTTTTATTTCATGTAGACTGGCATTACATGATTCTGCTTTATGTAGGTTTAGAAATGCATTTTGAATGGAATTTTATCAAACAGTACATATATATATATACATACACACAGATTCCTTCTGTGGCCTGTTCTTGTCTATCAACATAACTATTGTAGCATCTAAAGTGCTTTTCATGTTGCAGCTTCCTGTCGATCTTGTTGAAAGGTTTTTAAAGATGTAAAATGTGTTTCACGTGTTTTGTTGATTGTTTTACATATTCTCTCATCTGATTTTTAGTGATAGTATTGACAACAAGCGAGAATGCCTTTTCAGAGGTTTGTCTGTACCTGAATAAAAATCCAGTGAACCTGGTCAAGGAACACTTGGTGTTTACACTTTTCTTCAGCATGGATATTATCTCTGTATAGGTCTGACTTTTAGGATACCCATAAATTTTAAAAATACTCAACTCGCAACTTCAAAAGTTCGGCTATGGATAAGGTTTAGGGTTAAATTTTTTGAAATTGATTTACTGTAGTTGATATGCCTTCACTAATAGCTGTTACAGGTAAATAATACGTAATTAAATTATGATTCAATTACCATATTCTTGGTCTGAGTGGTAAAAACGGTATAATGGATTTTTGGTATGTAATACATTAATTCTATTGCCACAGGACATCAATGTAGAAGAACAAGGCAGCCATGGCACAGACCATGCTCAGAATTTTTGTCATTAGACCTGAAGGTGCAGAACCTGGTGATGACCCCATGGATATGGGAGTCATTATGATGGATGAGCTGGGTAATGTAGTCTTTACAGTGGCAGTGCTGTCTGGTATCATGTATGCTCTTAATCTGAAGTACCCACATAACCTCAAGTACACGAATCGCTGTCTTCTGAAGTTCAAGCTCTCAAAACCAGGCTTTCCCATGAGTAATGTTCATTATCATACGGACAATCTGCTTAGAAAGACTCTGAGCACAGGCAGTATGCCTTTTGTTTCTGTTGAAAGTAAACCACTATCGAGTGTGCTAGGTTTGCCTGATACGGAGCTGTATTTTGCACATTCAATGCATTCTGTTGATGCCTTTTAGAAACTCTAGAAAGGAGTCTTATTTTAAAATAAAGCAAGATTGATACATTATCAAATTTCTTTGTCCAGGATGTCATTCTTGCACTGTTTGCAGCATATATGCAGTATGCTTTTCTTACGACAATTTTAGAATGTACATCTGAATCTCAACAGTTATGGGAAATACAGATCAGTTTGTTGCAAGTCCTGTTGTCGTGTTATTTTCCCACCATTGACACTAACCAGGCTGTAGGCTTAACTGAACTGAAAGGTTCAGCTAAAGTACTCACTATTGAAATTTCATAACTGAGAATATCTTTTAATCCTCTTACCAAAAATAGTACATTTGTGTAATTTCAGTTAAATGGTCATTGAAATGCATACGACATTTTACAAAGGTAGATAAGATTATATCATTATAACACAATACTAGGCCCATAATAACTGACGTAAATCCATCATAGAAAAATGGTTTAGCGAACCTTTTTAAAATTAAACAAATACCAACCTTGGTAAGACTGGTTTAAGCAAATAAAGTAAACCGAGTTGGATCAACCCTTGCAAATTAAATTTAACCCATGTCTTTAAATACATTTATAGCGGTCCTTCCAAACAGTTGAAACAATCAAAAGAAAATCAAATTGGATTGAAGTCCCCCATTTATGCAGAAAGTGACTTGATCTTATGGAAATTATTTTAAGTTCATTCAAAGAATTATTTTTTGAGTGTAGTTAGAATATGGATGGATTTTCATAAGTCACCTTGAGTGGTTTTGTGATCACACATTTTATTGAGCCAAGGAGCATTGAGTTGCAAGATTTAGTCTTTATTCTCTGAACTCGCTTACAGTTCATACACTCTTAAATTCCCATCATTGTAAATTCTCCATGTATGACTGTTCACCCACTCCTGCCCCTGTATTTCCACACATCTTATTTAATGACTTTTCTCCTTGGACTGCCCTGTGAAGCTCGACCTGTGCCACAAGCTTGCAAAACACATTCATGCACGCAATTGGATTTTTGCTAAATTAAAAACACAACAATGAACTCAACTGGAAAATACACCATTGACTAGAATAGGCTGCTCATTACTAACACTAATTTCTTCATTGGGTTTATAAATTTACAGAACAAAGACTTACCCAGTGGACGTAGCCACACTGTTGTCATGGTTTAATGCCGTCCATTACACGATAAAAGATCTCACTCATTACTGTGCAGTAGTAGAGAATCCCATTACAGACATACAGCAGAGAGCACAGACTGATGACTGGATTTAACTAAAGCTTGTCCATTTCATGCCAAGAGTATAAATAGACAAGGTTCTTGCTCTTGCATGTTTATTAATAGAAAAGGACAGTAACACGACTCAGTTAAAGCCAGCTATACCATGTGTTCACCCTGAGCTCTCAAAAGGTTTGCTTAAATATTTACCACGTGTTTGCAATGCAATATGTGAATCACAACAGTCTGAAAGCATTTTCTATTTCACATAAACCTGGGCAAAGGAAGGTTAAAAAAAAAAAAAAAAAAAAACTAAATTCAACAGGCTTTGGAAAAAGATATACTGTTATTTATATAGGCAAAAAAATCTAAGTTTTTAAATTAAGACAAATTACTCACCTACATAGCAAGGCAAAGAATGACTAAAATCTTTACAAGAATACAACAGCAAAAAATAAAATGGCTTTCAGCAGTAGAGCACCCAAATCTCAATAACAGATGATTTTCTTTCCTCTCTACACACAAGCAGAAAATACAGCCTCATATTTTATGCTGATTGGCACTAACTGGCAGCCCACACTGGGTCATCCTCTGCTTTGTGTCCTGTGTTTCCTGTGACAGGTCCCAGGGTCCCCGTGACCTGGAACTAGATCAGTGTTTCAATGGAAGGTTGGATGATTCACTCTCTTCTGGGTGGTGGCTGAGCTCACAGTCAGGTTTTAAAAAGTAAACTGCTTGTATGCACAGTACAAAAAAAAAAAAAAAAAAAAAAAAAAAAAAAAAAAAAAAAAATACTCATCCCTCATGTCCCTATGCCACCCAAAATTTCCATCTGTCATGCTTCCGTTTTCCAGGGGATTATGGATTTCCCTGCGTCTTACCCCTTATAACATGGCCCGCTTATCCAATAGAAGCTCACTCATAAGCCATAAACCAACAGGCTTCCACAAAATTAAATATGGAAGATGTTTGCCTCAGTTGCAATTAGGTTATTTCCCCAATAGGATACACTATGCAAGTGATCAGTTGTATCCAGCTGCCTGACTATATCATCATACTATTGTGCGATGAAAACTGTTTCATGTCAATGATTTGAAATCTACTTGCTGCCCCCTTCTGGCTTTGCACCCTGCATACCCTTGAAAGATTGACGTTCATTGTAACTTTCACTGGATAAACAGTACTGAAGACAGAGAGATCATGCCCAGTTGTTTTATTCCTCCTTCCCTATGGTTGTCCTAAATTTGCCTTCCTCTTGACATTTTTTTTCCTTCATGAATCCCACAAATACACAATGACTTCAGCTTGGAAGTTTCATTAGCGTGCAGTCAGAGGGTCCCCCATGTGCCTCCTTATCTTTTGGAAAGGTATTTACCCTGAAATCTACAGTACCGTATACATATACTGGAACCTGTATATAAGCAAAATAAAACAAGGCATCACACGATCCTCGTCATTTTCCCTGAATTTTACACTATTTAGCATTAGATTATTATATTCATGAGATGTTGCAGGTGCTCTGTGACAACTGTCTTTGTTGATCTCCAAGAATATAAAATGCCATTTTAAGAAAAGACATAATGCAGTAAAATTAGAGCATTCAGCCCTTAAGGCCCAAAAATTAATCTGCTTGAGGGGCCTACTGGAATCAAATGTTTTGTCATTTAAAAACTAAGATATATTATTTTACCAAGAAAAATCCAAAGCAGGTGTATTTACATGTTCTGAGGAGGTACTGGAATCTAGTTTGTCACACAGTTAGGCTGTAGCACTTTAAAATGTAAACTAGGAAACAGACACAGTATATGTAACAGAAGTTATCTGGAATCACATTCCTTTGTATGCAAACCATGTAACATTACAATGCTAACTTTCATAGCAATGATGCTGCTTCAGCATGCTAACCACCTAAACGTCTCCAAGAAAAGAGCATGAATGCATGACACACCACTTTGAAGTTAATTCTTGCCTGCACCTCATGAAAATCAACCCCGGTTATACATTTTTAATCTGAACCAGTTGTGGTCAGCACACCCTTCTGTCTCAGTATGGGCTGTCATACATCATCTCTCAGTGATGAAGTTCAGTCTGGTCATTTTGCTGAGAGATCTGAGCACTGATGACCCCAGAGTACCATTTAAGGAGCTAAAACTGCTTCACCCTTTCATCTTGGGTGAGCTATCTAGCCTTGTCACCCATCTGCATATCCATTAGCATGTGAATGTCAATGAATCGTAACCATTGCTAAGTTATCACTGGATAATATCATAATTCTGCAGTGTCAGCTCCAGCTGATAGCCAAGCAGCAAATATAAAAAAAAAAAAAAAAAAAAAAAAAAAACTAAAACCCGAATAGACATGAAAAATTTAAATCTGGGTTGCAATTCTTGTTCGCAAGTCTTATAAAAGGTCAAATAGTAAATACATAAAACGCTATTCAGGAATAAAGGACTTTCTGAAATGCATTTAAACGCACACCATTTTACAGATGCTTGCTTTTTGCTGCTGTAGATGTGAACAAAAAGTATTACTTGGAAATATGTCTTCATGGATAATAATTTCAGACAACTTCTATGTCCATACCTACCTTTGAACCATTAGACAAATTTCTCAACCTTTTAAAGTTCCTTTTATGAAATCTGATTAGTGTAAAGTTGTTTCAAAAATATTAGCAGCATTATAATGTAAAATAAGCATGAAATTTTAGAGCAAAGAAAACTTCAGACTTGCATAGAAATATAGCTATAGTTTTAAAAAAATCAACAATTATGTACTACAGTCTTCTGCTAGTTTCCCCTGATATGTAATGCAGCACAGGTAGGAGGCTAGGAGCCAGCTTCATTGCAGAACCACTGAAATTTGTTTGACATGCATATAGATACTGATACAGAGATTGAAACGGATTGATGTTACAAATACAGCCACAAACAGAAAACATGTTTTTCTTTACAGAGTAGCATTTCAAAGATCTGTAACATAACAGTACTTCACATCATTTCTACGCAGCATTTCTATGCACATAATAGGCATTGGGTATTATTTAGCATTTGCACACAGTATGACATTGAGAATATAAGGCAACACATAACCCTACAAACCAAACGAATATCAGTCATGACAAATAAATTCAATAGCCTCTATACATGATCTGAGCATGTATCGCCTTAAACCTTCCCTCGTTGTATATTAAATGCATCCCATGCACTTGCGCCTCAAATAAATTTTTCTCCACCGTATAAAATGCATATACAACGTGTTCATTAAATCCACCTTCAATAAACCGCTCGAAATTATCTGTTTTGGATAACCCATTCAAGTCATTCTGCTGGGTAATTGTCCGCAATACAGATCTAGGTCACTGCAGTATTTCACAGATTTTCTTAGAGAACCATAATGTAGTATCGTGTGTTAATTCATCAGTAGCAAGGGTAGAAACGCGTGGCTGTCAAATACATTAATTGCAACTCCTTGCGATGTATTAAAATTTATAACGTTTTTTCAAGTTACCCCATATGAGTGAAAGACCAGCTGATGCGGTAAATTGTCGGCAAATGCCAGAAGCGAATACAATCCTTTGTCAAGCAGTTTATAGCGAGAACTGCACTATGGAAAATGCACCATTTTATGATGCGAAATGTAAGCTGCATATTTACTTAATAAAGAAAACGGCGGTATATCAGTGTCTTCGACAAATATAAAGGCTGCACATTCTAATGAAAAGCATGGGCTTGCAGTGTGACGGGACTCGGTGTTTGTATTTTTCTACCGCTGACACAATCATATGGAACAAACAACACTTAAAGATAGCAAAACATCTTTGATAATAAATTAAACCTTACCTGAATATTGCTATTCGAGGTGAGAAATGTCGAAAGATGGTAGATTTTCCTAGATTACCGCAACCAAACGTTGTGGAGAAAAGACGTGCTTTAATCTGTTGCGGCCAATCCAATAATCTAATTTAATTGGACTCAGCTCTGCTGTACTTCGCTTCTGTCATCTAAATCTGTTCCTCACATGATGCTTTTGTGATGTGTCGGCTCACTCTGCATACGACAGACAAATGTTTTGTGCTGAATGGTATGTTAGGAGTGAGTTTCCCATAAACATGTTTGTCTGGAGGATGCACCTGTCCGCATCCCCATCCCCAACACACCCGAGAGCTCCCTGCGGTTCCCATGTCCTTGTGTTGGTGTATCTGTAACCCCACCCCGATAGCTGGACTGATAGGTATGTGAGCCAATTAAGGGGACTCTTGCAAGGCTTTTTTTGCCACAGAATATCTGTATCACTGCTAGCTGAAGTAGTTGATGTATACATTTGAAACGTCTGAATGTTTTTTGGTGTTCGATAGCGCCACACACACACACACACACACACACACACACACAGAAAAATTCCAAAACAAAAATATTTTTCTTCCATTCTCGTTTAAGTATTCGACATTTTAAAATTTACCTACTACGGTGAATTGTTAGTTTAAAACATTATAACTGATAATTATTCCATTCCATTAATCATCATTCTGTTAACCTGTATTGGATAGATGCTATAATATTTACAATATAATTCTTTGCAGCTGGTAAATTGCATTAATTCTGCAGTCCCATTCGTTAACCAACACTTTAAAAAAATGCCTGTTAAAATAATACAAAGGCATTAAAATTTATATTTTGAAACGGTCCAAAATAAATAAGCATACTTACATTTTTTCCTTTGCTGTATCACAGCAACAGCTCTTCTTCTGTTGCTAAGTAACTGTTTCCTGGGATACTCACTGTATCCTTTGAATTAGCATGATTTGCTGCGATGCTTGAACACCATCTTTCACTTGACAGGCTGCACTGTAAAGGCCCATTAAATTTTATGTACTAGGAGAAGATTTAGAAGATTACTAACTGGAAATCAGACACTTATTTTAATCCATATACAGGTCATCTGTGTAAACTGTAACATGAAGTTTAACATAGCGACGGGGAGACAACATAAACTATAAATGTTGGTTTGGTTTTAGTTGCACCAGCAGAGCTTTTCACTTGCACTAGACTCCATGTCTTTTTAAAGAGTCCACCTTGTGGTGTATTTGGTACACTTGCACAATCCCTTAACCTAGAAGTGTACAAGTTTGAGTTGGGCTGATTGCCACCCTTGCTATCCACTTGGCTCCAAGCAATGATGCAGCTGACTGGACAATGGTACTACCTGACAAATTCTACAACTATGTGGGCTTTTTTGGAATGCAATTGGAGACAGGCATTCTGAATGAGTGGATGATGAATCTGAGAGATGCCAGAATTTGAGTCTGATGAGTGATGCCAGAAATGTTCATGCTTCTTCCATTTATTTACTGATCATGGAAATCAAACAATCTTCACATATGACATGTGATGTGTAACTGTCATCTTAAATTACTGAATAATTAAGGTTCATTAATAAACAATGGGGCCTTATTTGAGCCAGCCTTTGCTCAGTATACATTAGATTAACTTTAACTTTAACCACCCATCTTTCAACCACTTGTCTGGTACAGGGTAGCAGTCAACTAGTATCCTCTTCCAAGAAACAAATCATGTAAGGTCATTGCATTGTAGGACACCCACAATCGACCACACATTATGCACATTTTGCAAAGGCAAACATGGCTGTTTTTGGACCACAGAAGAAAACCAAAGTAACCAAAAGGACATTCAAAATTTACAGTCAAAGCAGGGATGGGATGAAAACCACTAGACCTAAAGGTAGGATGCAACAGTACTGTTCACTGAGTCACCTGTTTAACCCTCACTGTCCATTTTCTTGGAGATGGATGGAGAACATCCATCCCTCCTTCAACCACTAATCTTAGTCCTAGAGCCCATCCCAGGCAGCATAGGATAGAAGGCTGGGGTAAAACCTGAACGGGGTGCCAGTCCATCACATGGCAAAGTCACACACTATGGGCAATTATAGAAATGCAATTCAGCGTAAATCATGTCTTTGGACAGCAAAAGGAAACCTCCACGAAGCACGGTGACAACCTGCAAGCTCCATGCACACAGGCCAGAGGCAGGATTTGACCCTCCAACCCTGAAGGTGCTGGCACTGAGCCACCATCCCTCCCTTAATCCTCGCCGTTACAGTGAACCAAAACACAGTCACCAAGTAAACTAGGAGACTGATGGTTTTCACGATTTTGTTAAGTTGACTTATCACGCATACGTCATTAGAATCAACTACATTTCCCATAAACAATCGCCCGTTGTTTTTTTTTTTTTAGCTCTGTAACGCCGTCGCTTGCTAACATCTCGCGCGGTTTTAGTGATAGTCACTGATGACAGATGGCCCTCTATCCAATTGGCACGCGGCTTCTCCGGACTTCGCTTACTGTCACTAAGCATCCAGTCAACAGCATGGAAGCCACCGGTGGCCAGTAGTGATTTGCTAATCCGGTAGATATCAACAGATTACTGAGGAAAGATCGGTGTGAACTGAGTAAAAGATGGTGGGATTCAGATAATGGGAGTCGCCGCTGCTGCTTGAGTGTATGGCGTCAGCCTGCTCATAATCCCGCCGTCTTTTCTGATGACAGCGGTGGCATGCAGGTGCTGTTAGGTTTGACCATCACCGATCGTTGCGACAGATTTCTGCGACGGCCCCGAGTTGAGCTAACTTGCTAAAACAACCCAAACCCTCGTCTCAGTAGGATGCCACCCCAGTGAGCAGCTGTAACAGTGCAGATAATGTAATTAAGTCACTTGATCTCTCTGTGGATCACGACGGATTTCCTTGATATTCTTTATGTCGGGGTGATTAGCACAAATAACGAAGCATGGACAAGGTAAAGTATTAAAGATCTGACTAGCGTTTATGTTTGAAAATACGTATATACTCGTGATGCTCGATGGCAGCTGGCTAAATAAGCAGCAGTCAGCGTGCTTTACTGTCAGCTTAGTCACTTTTCCCTGTCATTTCGTGGGGGTGTTCCATATACATAATAGGGAAATTGTGATTATAACAACATATAATAACTTATAATAACATGAGATGAGTAATGCAATTGAGAACGTCGACAAGATAGATTACTTCGTCCCGTTCGGTTAGCCAGCACCCCACCCTTCATTCAAATTACACGCTGTTTAAAGCAGCATGAGCAACACTCTTAGAAAGTACTTCTTACATTGTCCACTGATTATTTCATAAATATAGATTTCTTGTTTGCTTTCGATGCGACGCCTCTAAGTTTTGCCATTTAGGTAGGAAGGTTACTATGCAACCAAAGGTCGTTGCTTTTTCATAGTTTGCTTCTTACAGTACAACTAATAAGCTTTTTTAATTGACTATTTGATGGAGTCCAATGAAATGGAAACACTCCCAGGGATAAATTGCAGTTTATTGCAATTTAAAGTCCTCATTAATGTCTGTGTCATATTTCTTTATGTAGGCAGATTTTTTGAAAGGTCTCCCTGTCTACAACAAGAGTAATTTCAGCAGGTTTCATGCAGATTCTGTCTGCAAAGCTTCGGTAAGCATTCCCTTGTTTTATTTTATTTATTCATGTTGTATCTTTTGCTTCCTAGGGAGGACAGTGTAGGGCAGTGCTGATTCTGACTTTCCAGGACTCGCCATCCTTTAGGGATCGCCTGTTTGGCGGTCAGCCCAGTTCTTGTTGGGTTGTGGTTGCACTGGACGCCATTAAGCCATTTCTGAAGTTTGTTTGTTGCCCTTGTGAATTTCAATTCCTCTGAGATTGCATGAATCCCACCTCTTTATGGGACTGACACAACTGTCAGCTGATTCTGCAGCAGTGTTCCAGATTTACATCTTTGTGAAGCAACAAAGACAATGTTTTAGTTAAACCAGCCACATTACAAGTTTTGGTACATACAGAATAATGTGAAATTTTGTTTTGAAAAGGAACACTTGTTGCACAGTGGAAAAAGTCACATGAATAAAGTTTTTATTTCCTTTCAGCTGTTTATAGAAGAATGATGTTCTGAAAATGTCCCAGGGTTACAGTGCTTATTGTATTGTGCAAATCTTTTAACAGAATAGGAGGCCGTCAGTGTACATCCCAACACGTGAATACCCTTCTGAACAGAGTAAGTCTTACATTCTCAATTAGATAACTAGTCACCAGTTTCCACAATATTGGATAGAAATGTTTGGGCTTTACAACTTCAGTCTAATTTTGTTTCCTACAAACTTGTCCATCGTGTATGAATGTGTGTGCCCTGCAATAGAAATATAATTCTGAAAATGGTGACACACACTCTGTAGAAAAGGCCCTCCATCTTACGAAGATTACGAGGTAGGATCTGGCGTACAGATGGATAATATACATAAAGAATTGGATGCAGGCAGACACCTCAATCCTGAGGATCAGTCAGCCATACAGCGTCAGACAGAAAGGGAAGAAAAAGAGATGCCGATGGAAGTGGAGTATTGTACCCAACAACGTCCAGCAGCCCAGCAGTTTGAAACCCAAATTGGAGATCTATAAAGGGAGTTAAGTCTTATTCGGCAGGATCAGACAGAGTTCTGTAACGCTATGGCTGAGATGAGGAAGTCAACCTCAGAACTGACTGAGCTCTGTGCAGCTATAGCAGAGATTAGGCAGGCAGTGATTGCTGCACCTATCGGTCATCACCATCCTTCATCTCCTCCCAGTCCTCAGATTCACGAGGTAAGCCATCGTGAATGGGAGACTGCTGTGGGACAACCCGACCTAACTACTAATGGGGAATCGCATAGCGATGGAGAAGTGTTCTTTTGTGCATAACCGAACGGTCAATAATCTGGGCGACACACCAAAGGTTCACCAGTCGTTGGAGGAGCATCTAGACCAGATGATTCTTAGGTCGCATAGGGTGCTCCTGGATATGAAGCAGGGTTTAGTAGACCAAGATCGTCCCGCGAACCCAGGTGGACTGCCGATTACTTCATCTACCCCTGTCCAGCCCACTAAGCAGGGCACTACTTCTGTCCCAACCACACCTAGGACTACAACGTGCGTGATTCCACAGTATCTAGCACACAGTTCCCGGTCGCCGCCAGCTACAATCTGGCCATCCGGTGCGCCTGTGACTTCTGAAACAGCATACCGTGGACCACGACCCACCATTCCTAAATTAACCACACGGGATCCCAGCAAGTTTGCTCGGATGAGGATTGCCGTAGAAAATATATTACCAAAGGAGGAGACAGAGATGTTTAAGTACCAAGTTTTAGTGGACCACCTGAATCTGAGGGAAGCGAGGTTAATTGCCGCTGCTTATCTCCATTCACCCACACCGTACACTGATACCATGGTAGCTCTGGTAGACAAGTTTGGCCAGCCACATCTGATGGCACTGGAAAAAATTGCTTCCATGATGGACTCTCCAGATATTAGACGGGGAGACGCTGCTGCCTTTGAGGAGTTCGCACTCCAGATCCAATCCCTGGTGGGAATGTTGAAGACATTAGGACCAGAGGGAGAAGCAGAGCTGATGTGTCGTTCTCATGTAGCCCGTCTTCTCAGCAAGTTACCACCAGAACAGGAAGCAGCGTTTTGCCGTTGCATGTTCCAACATCTTGAAAGGCCTTACACCTTGATTGACCTAGCAGACTGGCTGAAGTTTGAGTCTGGATGCCAAGGCGTCAAGTGTCGTACACCCTCTAACAGGGCTGGAGAGAGACCAATGCATTAATTCAACTGACAAACCAACCAACGGTTTGCCACCGTCCTACATGGGACTGAGGACAAAGGGATCAAAACTATGATTGATGTCACTAAGAAGAACCAAAGTCAACTCTACTGTGCATACTGCAATGCGTCAGGACATCACATTAATCAGTGTGTGAAGATCTGCAAGATCTGCAACGAAGGAACAACTAAGCTCAAGAATAAAGGCAGAGAAGAGATGCTGGCGCTGCACCCGGTCTCACCAGGCCGCCCAGAGTAATCTCAAGAAACCGTGTGGTCTATGTCAAGGACGACATCTGCAGGTTCTGCATGAGGTGAACGACAGAGCCTCAACGGAAGTACTGAAGCCTGTCGTGGAGCAAACCTGGGCAGAGAGTTCACCCACAGATGTCTTTTACGTAGACAGGACAACTGACGGCAGTCATGTATTGTTGAAAGTTGTCAAGAGTCCTCCTCCACAGCGGTGATCTAACATTGGACAGTTACGCCATATTGGATGATGGTTCGGAGAGAACGATGTTGCTACCTGCCGCCGCCCAGAAACTTGGACTTCAGGAAACACCAGAAGATCTACTCCTGAGGACCATTCGGCAGGATGTACAGACTATCAGTGGCACATCAGTGTCCCTTTCCATATCTCCTGTTGCAAGCCCCAAGACCAAATTCTCCATTAAGGGAGCTTTCACTGCAAACTGCATTAACTTAGCGGAGCGTACATACCCTATGGAGCAACTCTAGAAGAATTACGGGGACCTGCGTGGCTTACCAATACAGCCATTCAGGAATGTCCAACCGTTGTTGTTGATCGGGAGCGATAATTAGCACCTTATAACTTCAAATGAACCTGCTAGGATAGGATCACATGGAGGTCCTGTAGCCATCCGCACCAAACTGGGGTGGACTTTACAGGGACTGCAAAGCTAGTCAGCCCGCTCATACAGGCACAACAGTGTCTTCTAACCTCAGTTAATCCACAAGAGAATGAGATGACGAAGTCTATAAAAAGGTTAGGACGGGTAGATACCACTTCATCCAAAAGTGAGAAATTGGTGACCCGTCCTAAGAAGGATAATGAGGCCTCGAAGGCAAAACCACTCGTGTGGAAAGAGATGGTACTCATCCACGGATGAATCCACCACTCCAGCGGAAACCTAGGGTTCGCTGTCGAGCAAGAAAGAAAGTGGCTAGGAAGAAACCCAGCTGCCAACATCCTCTGAGGCATGATGGAGAGGGAGTCGAGGGAGTCCAGTGGTTGGAGCCATTGGCCCCCTTACCTCCTAGGAATCCAAGAGTTAGGGCCAGAGGACCCAGTGGTGGATTAAGGGGAGGACAAGTCAGAGCTCCGCAAGGCTGCCATCAGTGGCATTACTTTCCCTGCATGGAACCCTTCAGTTTCGCACCAGGAACAGTTGCAGGTTACAGCGGAGGAGTTGTATGGGGCGGCCAACCTACGTGGTCACCATTCCTAGAGAGCTCACACGGACCAGGAGTCCAGAGCGGGAGGTGTCTGCCTTATTTTAGAGGACAGCCCTTCCCTTAGCTCGTCTGGAGCTTTTCGAGCCCACCTTTGACTATTCCAGGATGGACCCACTTGGTGTTGATGGGGCGGCCCATATGTGGACCAACTAGAGGTGGCATTCTAACCCGCTAATATCACCCAGACTGGAAATCCTCCCTACTCTCCCATCCAAAGAAGATGAAGACAACTCTACACTTTCCGACCAATGAGACTTCGGTCCTTTCACTGATAGTAAATGTATTTCATGAACTAAGGGGCAGCCGTAGAATCTAAGTAGAATGTTGTGTTCTATTGCCCTCGTTAAGTACTATAAGTCATTATAGTATTCTCATCACCTTAGTGATGAGATCCTAAGACTATGAATGTCAGTTAATCTCAGCCCTGGATTGTATCATATTGGACAGCTTGTCGGGTAGTTTGGTTATAGCCTGGGATAGTCTGTTGGACAGCCTTTGTAGGGCCCTGCTTTAGTGTTCAGTGTTTACGTGGACGTGTAATTAGCTTAAACCTTAATAAAGAGCAACCTGGATCCTAACAGTGGTGTTCTGGACAACCCATCTGAAGTACAGATGGCTGAAATCTACGAACAGCGCCGGGAGAGGGTTCCCGACAGTGATCTACACTGTACTTAGTCTTTTGAGCTATCAGCAGTTCCCGAAGAACGGGAATGTAGAGCGGTCTCCGCTACATTTGGTCCTTCGAGCCATATCTATGAGCGGTCTCCGCTACACACTCTTATAAGTGGTCAGTGTGTTTAAATGTGGCAGATACATCTTTTCACCAGAATGGGGTCAAATAAGCCTCAGCGATTTATTTTGTTGATGATTGTTAATGATTTATTTTAAAATGCTGTGAATAACATATTACTTGTGCTGAAATTGGTTCAAATTGATGATATTATTACACTGTGTATTTTTACATGTAGCTTATCACAGGCCGTGTTCACTTACTGAATACAAATTTCCTCAGAAAAAGCCTATCTCAACAAATGATCAAATTTCGAGGACCGTCATGTTTTTTCAGTATCGCGTGTCGACCTGCCTCTGGTGTTTCGAACCTACTGAACCAAAGGTGGATTTTTCTTTGTTTCAGTCATTGTTACAGAGAAAACCAACATTCTCCTCCGCTATCTGAATCAGCAGTGGGACAAAAAGGTGAGAAACATGGATAACCCAAAATTTGTTGTTTGACATATAGTTTATATTTAGTATTAATAAAAGTAAATTACTTGCTAAAATAATTAGCCACAAATTAGTGATGTGTGATTAATGTAGTTTTTTTTCCCCAATTTTAAGTTTATCCCTACTTTCTCTAGATGCAGTCTGTGATTATTTTCCTCTTAGACGGGAGGGGCACTAGGGAGTCTCAGAGCTTTTTTTGTTTGAACAGAATGCAGCCAAGAAGAGAGAACAGGAGCAGGAGGAAGGAGAGAACCAGGACCCACCCCGGAAGATCGCTAGAACGGGCAGCCAGGAAATTAATGATGATATTTAACCATGCTGCCATGCACACATACACTTAAACATGAACCACTTATTTCTGTAGTGTATTTTATTTTGCAGTTAAATTGCTTCTTATCATGGTTAAACTGCCCTTTTCCAGTTGTACTTCCCAGTATTGACCACAAGGGGTGCTGCAACCCTTCTCTCTGTGATGTAGGCCTAACACCTCTAAAATTGTGACACAAGGAGGGTAATTCTGGAAAATCTCTTTGGTGTGTTGATGTTCAACAGGTATATTTTCTTAATTTGTTTTGAGTTGTGTGGAACGTTTTTGCTGCCTGTAGCAGTGAGTTATAATTTTGTTCGTTTTTCTTCTTGTCAGGCCTTGATATCGCTTGGAATAGGACAGTTATAATAATGTGAGTTGCTAACAACTAGTTTTCTTTGGGAGGACGAAGACAACAGCTAATTGACGTTAGCGGGCGTTTTTATGTGACGGTACAGCAGTTTGGTTGTAGAACCTACAGCTAAAGGCTGGCGTTCTGATTTGTTTTTTAACCATTCGGGTCTCTGACTTCAGCTCTCTGTCGACAGTAAGAACAGCTATAGTTTTCATACTTTGTTTTGAACAGATGTTCAACTCAATTTAAATTGTAGCAGTTGTAGAATCCCCGACTTTGTAAAACGTTATATCGAGTATCGACGTGGAATGCAAGCAGCCAACAGCCATTTGTCAGTGCTTAGAATATGTGCTTATTTCTAAGACCGAGCCCCAGTTCAGCCTTCTGTGTTTTCTCTCCCTAGCAGCTTTCTCCTTTAGATGATCTCTTTTTTTGGTCATACCTGGGACCGTCATCAGCAAGCAAATGGTGTCAGTACCTGATGAGTGGCTGTCTATTAAAACGTGATGTTCTTGCCCAGCCATCCCATCTGCTCAGTTGACCCTGTGTTCTCTACTCCATGTCTTTTTTAGCTTTGACTGGTCTTTGCTAAAATATTTCCTATATCTGGATGTATGTTATAGGGCTGTATTGCTGTGGAACAAATATGCATTTATTGTTTTTGATACAATGGGGGTGTGTGATATATTGTTTTCCGAATATGTTTCTCTTACAGTGGTATAAAAAGTTGGATTTTACACAATTGATCAGCTAAATGTGAGAGAGTGTAATTAAACTGCATGCAAATTACTTAATTTGAGAGAATTACATTAGAAAATGCAAGAAAATCCTGTACTTACTTTCAGTTTCTTGACAGTTTTGGATATTTTCAGAATCAGCCCCGTAGAGTGCATAATTCGTTTTGGTTCTTGGACTAATTAGATTTATCAGATCACAGTGGTGCCCCGGGTCAATGTTTCTAATTTGACCGTGTGTCAGACATATTGTTTATCCAGCTGAGTGAAAATACACTAGCAGTATATATTTTCTGTAAACCGACAACTTGAGTTTTTGTCGGGGTTTTCGTCTTCGTATATTTAAGTAGCTATGCCGTCACTGTATGATCACCTTTTATTATAATCTTTTGTCGCCGTTTCAAATGCACTAGCATAACCGCAAGACGTTTATGTGCACTGCTTCTGAAGCTCGGAAAAGCTCCTGTTAAAAATTGCCCACAGGGGTGCTGGAGACTAGCTAAAATACAGTATTTCATATGACATGGTTACCTTTTCCTGTCAGCACAGCGAAATTCTAAAGACGGTGCTTTGTTTCCATGGATGGTTGAGAGGTTATATTGTCCAAGTGGCTGTTATAAAGTTTGTGATTAAGCTTTATGATTTCTTATTTTTTTTTTAATGGATGTCAGAGCAGATGGGCTTTGATAAATTAGAAGCAGTCAAACCATGAACTTTCCTCCATTGTCACTCCATAGGATTTATCCACCCTCCTTATTACCCTCATTACTTAAGTACAGGGTTGCAGTAAGCCTGCAAACTCTACTGAGAAACATTTGGACTAAATATTCCATCTGCTTAGGTTCATATCAGTGTCAAATATTAACAAAAAGCTACTTAATAGCACAGTTTATTTTAACATAACTCCCATCCCAGCACGCGCTTTGCAGGATTGGACCAACCTGGTTTTACTCAACCTGTCCCTAAGCTCAGTCACAATTTCAGTAGAAATTATGATTTTTTTTATTATTATTTAACACCTGCTGCTTTGTTTCTGCTCTTTTTAAAAATGATTCTTTGTTTTGTACTTTGGATTGAAGTATGTCAGTATAACTCTGAATAAAACCTAAAATAAGTTCTTGTTGTTCTGCATAAAACCTTTTGCACAGTTATGGACTCTTCGGATGGTGTGCTTGTATATGAAAATGGCCATAGAAATCGTCATATATATGCATCTGTCCTTCAAACCATTATTAAATCCTTCACTTAACAGTGACATCATCTGCCAAGTAGTAATAATCTGCCAGTACTTTGACTGTAGAAAGGTATAAAATAACCCTTTTTTGTGCTATCCTGAAAAAAAATGTTCAATAAAGAAATATTTTCAGTATTTAAAGCTTTAGTAATTACCTTGAAATATACTTTGTACCAGTGCAGTTCTAATTATCTCTCTGCTTCATTGTTAGCATGTAAGCTTTGATTCAGGTTGTGTTTTTTAGCTTTTGGCTGGAATGCATATTATTTACTCTACCCTTCCTCACCCAACTGGTAATTAACCAGTAATCGTAAACGCAAAAATTATATAACATTATATTACATATGAAGTGCTCCTGTATGCGCTCTCATTTACACACATAAAGTTTGAAATACTGAATAGGATGATGGCAGGACCATTTTTCGCTTGAAACCACTCTGTCCATCTCAGGGTGATAAGGAGTGTGTCTTACTGGGGTAAAAAAAAAAAAAAACATTGCCTCATTTTTTAAATAGTTTTATTATCTATTTTCAGGTCTTACAAAAATATGACAAAATAAAAGAAATAAATTAATCCCATTTCCAGTATTTTTTTCATTAAAAACAAAAACAAGTTTTTGTATAGTGGTACATTGGAAAAGTATATGGTGTCCACTCAATTGGTGAAATTTTCATGAAGACTTTTTTTAATTTTAAACAGGAAGTTCTTCACAATTTTGATTTCCCTCACTACTTGCCTCATGGTGATGACACCTTCGTAGTGTCTTTGTTTTCAGCACATCCATCTTCTAACACCCAAACTAAGCTTTTTCTCAAGAGATATGCAAGTCAAACGTAAAACAGCAAAAACTATAATGTTTATGTGTTAAGGCTCAAAATCCTCTTACCTGAAACAGATCCCATACCTTAGTACCTTTATTGACAGCTTGACTGACATTTGACTAAACCATATTCCATTTTAATCTATATGACCCTTCAGTGAAATTCAGTGCTAAGAATTCAGAATGACTGATATGCTAACAGAATTTACACTAACTAGTGATGTCAGTTCTTCTGAGGCTAGTGCAACGAGGACATTCGGGTGCACAAACGAATAGTCATTCGCTACTAAACTGAAATCCTACGTAATAAAAGTCTTGTCATGATAGTTGTTGCAGGACATTAACTGGGAAATTGTGGGTAGAATTTGTGTTCCAATTAACACTGCACTTTCACTGATTAATGCACTGATACACCATCATGAGTTGATACAGTTAGAGTTGCTAAAATTCACTTGGAATTCAACATTTTTTGACCCAAGGCTGAATACCATTTAATACATTCAGAATCTTAGGTTTGTCAGCTCTTCGACTTATGATTTTGAATACCAGGATTATGTTAAGCATAACACATTTTAGAGTAGCCATAATTCTATTTAATATACCATAGGGTAAGACTAGTATGTAGCATTATCTGTTCACTAGCAATTTCAACAATCTGACAAATGGAGCATTCATTTATTAAGAATACATGGTGTCTAGGGACTTTTAAAATTAGATCGTCTATTTAAGACTTTACACATGTGTGATTTACCCTATATTGGAAGAGCTGTGGGAAGCTTTTCATATTAAGATTGAGAGAAAGGTCTGGATTGCCAAAACTGGAACTGGAAACCACAAACCTTGGTAAAACCACATTAGTAGACAGTACAACAGAACATCTTACCTGGTGGTACACCATTGCAGCAATTATTCATTTACTGGTTTATTGCTCGTTATTCATTTTTTTCTTAAAGATTGTGGTTATCAAGAAATCAGGAAGTGCATATAGGTAATGCTTTTATTTTGTTGCCCGTCTCTGCAGAACAAACAACAAAGAGACTACGCCAAATCTGAAGTACTGTGTGCTGTCATTTCGAGGCCAGAGTCAAACTACGGCTCGGACGATACTACAGAAGTACTTCATTAACAGACTTTCAAAACATCCGGTGGAGGGTTTTCGCAGGGTGTTACGGTCCGGATTTTGAGTGTTCAGTTTTGAGTTCCCCCTCAAGGTTGGTTTTATGGAAATACTTAATAAACAAGTATGGCTCTGTACATTAAAAGCCCTGTTTTGGTGTTGCTTTGGCAAATCATTGACAGAAATCAAAAACACAAATCTATAAATAAATAAATAGATAAATAAATATAAAAACTAGATATCTATGTATAACTTACACAAATATTAACTGCATTAAGATGCTTAACTGAGAATCCAATGAATGGATAAAAGTCACAAATTTTGAGAAGTTATGTAGCAATTAAAAAAGAAATCTCCAGCTTTTGCATATGTTATGAGGCAGGCTGGTGTTTTCCCATCACCCTGCATACAAAGAAATTCTCCTTGCAGGGCTTTAGGGTCTAGTGCAAATGTTTTTTTTTTATTCTATGATTCTACGTAATTTTGATGAGATGTCAGTGCTTGCTGGCCTTCTCCCCAAGTAAAAGATTAATCAACAAATATGACCGAAGAACCAAACAAAGAGAAATGCCCCCGGTATGTATAGAGACCTTCTTTACTGCACCCCTAACATCTCCTCGGTATGTAGAGGAGTGGATGTTTGCTTGAGTTAACCTTCCAAGAGAGGAATATGAACACAAGTGTCAAGGTTCTTGGAGGTCTGGGAAGAATGTCCTTGGGACTGTGTCTGGTTAGTAATGAACTATTACGGAAATGATCAGTTTATGTGGCACTGAGATAAATACACTAATGACTAGACTATTTAGACAAACACAAGTAAATCAAGGGCCTAAGTTTTTGTGACGGAGCCTCTCTGCTCCATCACAGTAAATCACTCACGTAAACACTGACACTATGGGAACTTCATGGGAGCATCGGTTACATGGATGCCTCCGGAAACATCTTTCTCCTCACATCGGAAACAGAAGCTCCTTCTCTTGCTTGCTAGTCAAATGAAACTTTGGAACCATTAGAAATGCAAAAGCTGCTGTCAGCTGGCCTTGTAATTAGGCTTTCGTCACTGCTTTGTACGAAAAAGACAAATTCAGCAATTTAAACCACAGCTAGTTATTACTAGTCTATTTAGTAGGCTAGCCTGCTAGCCAGAACAATATAAAACCAAACCAGCAACTGTTTTTTCAAAGCTTTCTCCAAAGTCATATCCACACCACAGCCAGGTAATATAGAACAATTCACTGTATCAGTCGCCATTCCTAATTGAGTGATAATTTGTAGTTTAACCCAAACCATTTTCTCTGTGTACAATCCGGCCAATTTAAAGTTACAGCTGGTGTAAACAGTACAATGTACAGCACATTACCATACAGTACACAGAGTGGACATCCAAGAAAACAAACCATACTTTTAATATTGCTGTTGGTCGTGAGGAGATATATAAAACATTGTGAGTACTTCAAATAGAAAATAAATATTTTATCAGAAATAACCTAAAGAAAAGTGTATGAGGTATGAATTTGCTAAACAAAAAAAAAAACAAATTGAATCATTGATATCTTTTGAGCTAATTTAACAGCTTTGCATGATAATAAAAAAGTATAGGCATTGAACTGTTCACAGTTAGTATTAATGCAGATTCAACACTATGGTAGAAATTTCTGATGGTTGTTTGAGGTGGTCCAGGAGTGTCTCTGCATGGTTTTGGAGATGTCACATATCGGTCCAGTCAGGCTGCCAGTTGCGGTTGCAGGCCTCTAGTAGATACTTACAATTTGAGACTATAGAGTAAATCAAGAGAGACTGCAGTTCGCTTTTCGAAACAAAGGCTAAAAAAGAATAGGAATCGCAGCTCATGCATTCCTGTACGTATTGCAGAAGGGGGAGCTGTGTGTGGTGGAACAGGACATGATTCTCGTCCTGTCTTCTCTGATATCCCGCTTTGTATTCAAGCACGAAGCGAACCCCATGGGTTTCCTGGTAGAAAGTGAGTCCACTTCCTGACTTCGTGCCACGCAGAAGCGCAGTTTGGTATTCTTCCTCGGTCAAAGCCCCTGATTTGATCGTTCGCTCATGAAGCGTTAGATCTTAGGGCCGGGGGGTTCAGAGTCCACAGTATGCCCATTGTCCCCGCCTTCGCCTCCGGGTGAAGGTATTTCCTCAGGCACTCCGTTCAGGTCTGCCCGAGTAAGCTGCTTGTCTGTGGGCTGGGAGGCGTCTCCGGACTTGGCGTGCTGAGCCCCATTCACGTAGCCTCCCTCAGACTTACCAAAGTTAAAGAGTTTCCCAGGGTTGAAGGATTTGCTGGGTGACTGGGACTTCTCCTGGCATGAAGCGGCGGTAGTGGAAGCGGCAGCGGCAGCTTCCTTCTTATTCTCCGGCGACTTCAGGAACTTGAAGCTGAGGAATCCTGGGAGCTTGGGTTCACTGCCAGTAGGTGATTGTGGCGACCGAGCTGTTCCAGAAGAAAATTTACTCTGCAGTGGGATGATCTGCTTGAGTTTCATCACATTATTATTGGCCAGCAGTGAGCTTGGCCTCTTGGGTTTGTCCCCAGCAGTGCCCCCGCCCCCACCAGAACGCATCTTAACCCCGTGACTCTTGTCGTGGTGATGGTCCCCGCCACCAGTGGATTCAGGCTTGCCTTCATCTCGTTCCCTCTCCCTTCGAGCCTGATACTCGGCCTGCCTCTGCCTCTCCTCTTCCTCTCGCTTCCTCCGCTGCTGCTGGTGGAAGTGCTCCTGGGCCTGCCGTTCGTGCTTCTGTGGACGGATGGATGCACGGACACACAGACATGAGCATGCACGCCCAACTTCCCCTTCCCTATTCGCCTTGTTTCTGTCCCGCTTTTCCAAGGTGCCCCCCTCCTGAAAACCGAACATCTGCCTGGGTGCTGTGAAGGTCACACAGGAGAGCTGGCGCCAGCTGGAAGAGAGTCACATCCTCCACTACAGTGGCCAAATGGGACACTGCTCAACGCAACCCTTCTTCATGACAGTGGAACAGAGCCAGCTGAGACAACATGGAACTCTTAGTCATAACTGGTGGATGACAAAGCCAAGGTGAAGTATAATCTTTCCACTGAGAGACCGAACACAGCATATTAAATATTCAACAGTTTAACCCCTTGGATGTCATTTTGCCTGTTAAATAAACCACACTAAAATTGAAATCATCTAATCATTTCAGTACTATCTATATCACAAATGACAACTCTTCAAACCAACCACATTTTTTCATTTTTGGGTTTACTACATTTTATAGTTGTCTCATCATATTTCTATCTATTATCTCAGAGTTTTTCATTTCAAGACACATGGAAAAAAAAGCAAGATTTTGAAACACACCCTGAAAAGGATTTCATTATAGACATTATTCTCCAATAATGACAGAAACGGTCCATTGTGGTACAAACAAAAGTCACTTACCTTGAAGGCTTCCCTTCGCTGGAACTCCAGTTTAGCCATCTCATCTGCTACCCAGCTGGGGATATCTGGGATTGCCACATGAATCACGTACTTCAGTAGGACGGCGAAGTGCTGCAGACCACGAGAGAGAAGGCAGGCATAAACGATACGAAACAGGTCACGGCACGTCAAGGTGTTTCCATTTCTGTAGGAAAAGCAGCATATTTAAGCCATCGTCACTTTAAACACAGCTGATAAGAGAGTGAAAAGAAATTCGGAATCTGTTATGGAATAACTTTGCCATCATCCAGGCGCCTGGGCGATTATGACGAGCATGTCTGGCAAGCACTTTGAGAAGGGAACGTGGAGCGGCATCTGCTCTGAGATGCTCTGTACCTCCAGGATGACGACGGAAATGATCGCCATCTCCGGACTGAGCCATGGGAAGAGCCGCTGCAGCTGGCCACACTGGCCAATCAGGTAACAGTTGACAATGATGGCAATTAAGCCCATGGCCTCCATAACTGTCTGGAAGGAAGGACCAAAGATAAATTTATTTAACAGAAGCAGGGCGAATGCAGCAAAAACTGAAAGTGGGCCAGTCGTTAAGAAAATATATCGGCCCCATCCATCTTCTAAACACTCATACAGTACAATCGAGGGACTGGAGCTTGCTCCCCAGGAACAGAGTGCAGAAAGCAGAGGCCTGTATGTTTTTGGAAACCAGTGAAACAGGGACAGAATATGCAAACTGTACAGACACACATACACACGCACGCCCACACGCAGGCCGAGGAAGGGACTCAAAACTCGACAATGCTACCCGCTGTGCCAAACCAGATAGCACACTCATTTAATTTTGTTTACACTTTTAACTCAATGCAGTAAACACTTTTATTCACTGAAGCAAAGATCTAAGAATATCATGCAAACTTGGACAGCATGGCTGACATTTGGATGGCAATGTGAGTCTACTTTAGACCAACCTGCCACTGGCCAATGCTTTCCACTCTCTGGCCAAATGGCCTCTGGAGGCCCGTGCAGAGCTTGAAGGCGTCGCTGCGGATCTCGATGATGTTGTTGATGAGGGCACACATGGCAGCTAATGGGAAGGCAGAGGAAAAGAGCACCACGTAACCAAACTGGATGAACATCTCTTGGTAGTCCTGGAAGGTGTCCTACGGAGTGAAACACAGCGGAAACAACTGCACGTCAAACCACAGCATCGCAGTGCCTGAAATTGAACAACAGTTCAAACAGATCCAACGTCTTTGAACACTGAGTTCCTAAATATTTACAGAACTTTACAGATTAACTCTTCATAGGTAATCCCTAATTATGGACCAATGTATATCAGATACACTCCTTAAAAATTCACTATGAGCTTAGTTATGGTGTCTATAAACTGAGAAGTAGTGTGGTTGATAATGAAGACAGCGATAACTAATTTTTCACAGGCGACAGAAACAACCGGACGACAAACACCTCATATGTATGCATGCAGCTTTCTATTTCGGCTTGAGTAAGCGTTGTGGGTTCGTTTTCTTCGGGTGGGTCAATCCAAGAGTCTCTCTTGATCTTGCTGTCCTCCCGCTCTAGACTCTGGCCCCTCCTTCGGTGTCTCAAGGAGACAGTGCTCTCGGGGCCAACAGGAATTGGGGCAGCTAAGGCCTCTCCAGAAACGTCTTTTGCCTCAGGGATCCCAGTGTCGTCATCCTCGTCACACATCTCAAAGATGGAGGCAGGATCCATGCCTTTCTCCACCATGGTTGGGCTTCCTTCCTCCAGGAAGTTGTCCTCCATCTGACTTACCACGGTCCCAGCCTTGCGCTCCACCTTCTCGATGAAGCTGACTTTTCGCAGCTTCAGCCCGCAGTCAATCAAGCTCTCCTCCTCATTCTCCTCCTCACTTTGCCTAAGATTCTCATCCTCCTCCTCTTCTTCGGGCACCCCACACCCTCCATTAAGACACTTCTTCTCCCTGCGCTCTGTCTGGCCGTTCCCTGGCCTGGTGCCTCTGAGGCCTGGACCAGGCACAGCCTGCTCGGTGGGAGAGACCTGTGCCTTCCCTGCAGCCAGTCGTCCATATTTAAGCAGTGCGGACAGCAGAAGGTTCCACACAGCCCTAAATGTCAACTCGCCTAACTTATGGCGTTCATAAAGATAAGGCTGAAGAACTTCCTTCGCATTCTGTAGGAAGTGACGAATGATGAGCAGAGTAGCTAGCATCTGTGGTAGAAATAAAACAATGAATTATTCTAGAGTTCTTTACACATGTGGTAGCTTTACTTCTCAATACAATGACAAAGTATTGAAAAATGAAACATGGGAGCTTGCTCATTTGAAGACCAAACATTACTTGCTCCTGATAAAAACTCTTGCTTAAGTATTTTCAGGCTTGTAAATCTGTGCCTGAAAACCAATGCGACACATTATGGTATGAAGAAAAAAGCTATTTTAGGCAAGAATTTAAATTTTTGTGAAAGCTGGTATTTCATACAAGAATCTGAAAACAGGGCAATTAGTTAAATTTGAAAAAAAGCACTGTCTGGAATTTCAGCCAAGAAATCAATCTAAAAGAATTCACTTCCATGACAACAACGGCAGCAAACACTCAGCACCTACCGCCCATCAAGGGATGCACGCATCAGCTGAACAAAGCAAACAGTAGCCTGTCCATTAATATTACAGTCTGTAATATTGCTCTGTGTACCACAGACACACATAGGTACTGGAAACATTGAAATCCTATTTTCCAAGAAACAAACCTATATGAACACAGATATAAGTCTCACTCATGTTTGATGAACTGGTAAAGATAAAGAGACCATGAAAATCACTTACGATTATGGGAAAGTAGTTATACAGTCAAAAAGGTAAGGCCTAGTTCTGAAATTTCCTATGTCAAATAGAGATTTAAGATATCAATCCAGTCTCTTTATCTCTGAATATTTAGGTTTTTGATTATGATAGCACAAGATTCATGGAACATGTTTTCAGTGATGCCGGGCAGAACAGACACCTGTACAGACAAATGGACAGGCAGACTACAATGACTAGCAACATGTCATGCATGGTTTGGTATTGGGTTGGCCCAGATGTACTGGAGGGTCTTTCATAATCATGAGTTGGAGTTTGAGGATAAGGAGGAAGGCCAGCAGACTGGGGGGGGGGGGGGGGGGAAGAAGATGAAAAGTAATGGAAAAGGACCACTGAGACTGGGGGGATGAGGGAGGGCTGAAAGCTGAGCCCCAGCATCATGGGAAGATGCTCCGTTCCCAGCTGAAGAGGCCATCCTGTCCTTCTTACCTCTTTTAGACGCTCCATGTCTTTGAGGTAGAATCCAATGTAGAAAAGGCTGAGATACGAATTTACAAACTGAAACTGCATGGGAGAGACAACACCATCAGACATTTTGACTCTGAGCAACAGGAATTATACAGCTCCACCACATAACACAATGCTTTTCTAACTGTAGCACATTTTAACGTTTTGTTGAAAGCAAAAATACAGAACCTACAAGAACCATTTTTATGATGAGATGTTTCTCATAGGCACTCTGGAGTCTGTAGTTTTCTGGAGAAAAACATAAAAAATATGTTGTAGAAAATGTACAAAACATGGTTATCATCCATCCTCCATAAGCACTTATTATTTACAGGTTCATGATGACCCTGGAGCCTAGCTAGGTAAGCATAGGCCATTAAACAGGACATGCCACGCACAGCATGGCCATTTTAGACTTAACAATTCACTAGTTTTTGTACTATGGGAGGAAAGCAGAGTACAATCACAGTGAGAACATGCAGACTTCACATACACAGAGGCAGAGGGGGGCAATTTGAACATGTGAAGCAGTAGCGCTACCATGCACGCCCATATGAAGAATATGTACCAGTCAAACACACGTTTCTTTCCGCTCACTGCTTGGATGTATGAGGTACACCTCTTAACCGTCTCATTGGACCAGGACAGTGCTGGGTATGCTCCCTCTAACACTAAGCCTACCAGGAAACAGAGACGTTGTTCTCTCCTCGCCTCTTTCATGCAAATGCCGCCGCGTTCTCACCGCACGACTCACCCATGTCATTGAGCCAGCAGGCGATCTTCCTGTACGCTTCATCGCAAGCAGTCACAGTGATGGCCAGCATGATCTTGGGGACAAATCTGGCCACGCGGGGCAGCTCTTTGATCCCCATAACAAACTCCTGTTCACCGAGAAGCAACAGTAAGGCACATTCCGACTGCGGACAAACACACTAGGAGACTATGTAGGCTGATTTACAGGCTACTTAAATCTGCTGAGTTTTCCTGTTATTTGTATTAGTGTTGACAACAGACTGATCTACAGATATATAGATATAAAGTAAACACGCATTTGTTCATTATTTGCACATTGTATACTGTAAGTTGTATATATTTGTCATTACTGGAAATCAGTAGATAAATAATAATACCATTTAAGTAAAAAAGGAAAGTTTTTTCAACAAGTGGTCAGCAAATAGAAAATGCTAAGAACACAAAGGACACATAGAACAATTTTTATTTTGCGTAAACATTTCCTTTCCTGAACCTTATTTGGACCGTATGTGCTACATCCTTTCACATAAGCATTGTGATTCAGTTCCAGTCCCCATTTTTAACACGCACGCTACCCTCTGCTGGCTTGGATGACCCTCAGCAGGAGACAAAAGGTTGAGTTTATAGGTACATCTCACACAAGGGGAGCTGAGACAGGCGGACAAACAAGCTGACCTGCAGCTCGAAGCAGATGAGCATGGCCAGGAAGACGAAGCAAAGGCAGAGGATGCAGATGGGCAGGCTGACGAGCCAGCGGATGGCTCTCCGCTTCCACGGAGGGTAGTAGAACTCTTCACAGCCAGTCACCGGGCTGCACCGCTTCACACCCTGAGAGGGACACACACACAGCGTGGCCGTTTGTTCCTAACCCTACCTCCACCCCTAAGGCAAATAAACAAACACTAAATATTAACAAGTTATCAGAATATGTACACAAACTATTTTCAAGAAGTTTTTATACACTTTTGAACGTTGAAATTTTCTTTTCAGTCATTCAACGCCCACTCAAGACCATGCTGAACCTCTATAAACCTTATGTTCTGCAATATTCCTCTAGGGGGAGCTAGTTTGGCTGGGTACACTCACCCTAAACTGAGGCCGGGGCTCCTCTAATGACTCGGAAGGCGTGTCCAGCGTCCCCCACTTGTACGCTAGCTCTGCCCCCCTTCGCTTCCACCTTTCCAGGAAGAGCGTGGCCCAAACCACGTTGAAAAGAGCAAACACCACACAGCAGATATCCCGACTCGTCTGGAAAGCAAGTGGCGTGGTCAGTTTCACTTCCTGTCCGCAAAACCTGATGTATGAAAAAAACCCACAAAATGATTCCCAGCCTACTACCTGGTCGGACTCTGTTAGCATCCATAGCACGAACCCGATTACTGCAGGATACAGCATCGAGGTGGTATAGAATCCCAGCCAGGCGAAGTACATCGCAATCTTCACACCAAAATAATCACAAATATCATCTGGCAGAAGCAGGGGGGGGCAGACAGAAAGGCAGATGTGATTCACCATGCTGAGATCAGCTAATAAAATATTCATTATTAATGTATCATTCAACCCAGACTTATAAAGCTATAAAACCTTCAGACTTTCTCATCAGTTATATTCCTTTGGGGTGTTAGTAGGCTTTTTGACATGACTATTTGTAAATACATATCTTTTATAAGAATACATGCTTCACAGGACATAAAGACAGCAGTAACTATGTACCCCAGAAGTGGCTGTGCCTACTTTGCCAAAGGCAGTAGGTGGTACGCACGCATCTACATCAGTCTGTGCTCATATGACTGGGATTAAATGATACCGCTAACAACTAACAAAAAGAATGCTGCGTCTGACTCCCACAGTGAATGGTCATATAAAAGGGTGCTCAGGGTGACTGACCCAGGGGCTGTTTCTCACAGACAGCCTGGACCCAGGACTTCATCAGCTGGCTGAGGATCCTTTGTTCATGGAGGGGAAATACCTGCTGGACCACGCCCCTGGCGCTCAGCTCAGGGACTGAAATTTGCACACACACACAAACACACACACACGTGAGCCGCTACACAATCTCAAATGTAGTCTTTAAAATCATTTACAGCTTCAAATTTAGACCACGAATCAAAGTATTAAAAAGACTTCACCACTGGATGTCCCACTTGCTGTTCATCTACGATCAACACCAACTTCATGTACTGTTTACATCTACATCTGTCTTCTGTACTTTTTACAGTGATACACAATTGCCTTATTTGAAGGTTTCAGGAAATCATGTTTAGTTGTTCTCCAATGCTGATATTTTCTTTTTTCTGATTTTGTAATTCTCTCTAGAAAAATTACAGTAAATGATAGTAACCCCTTTGTAACACGCCTGTTTTTAAAAGTATACTAAAATAGTATACTATAATATACTATAATAAACAGATTGATTGATCCATCTAAAACAGCTTGCTGTACAAAATCACATGGATAATTTAAAATTAACTGTCTAATCACGGTGTTCTTGTCATCTTTTAATATGTCAGATTATATTATTATCCATATTTATACAACCATGTTAAACTACTCAGATGATCAGGCAGTACCAACGAACACACACAGCCAAAATGATGATACAGTCATGTCCCAGTCCACACCTAATTTTGGTAGTGTTTCATGACTTCCAGACCGTCAGGATTCTCAGACAAAGGTGTCAAGTGATGGGACAAATGAGGCTTAAAATGCCAGCATTGATTGGTACTTTGGGAAAGTCCCACCCACCACAGGTTTTGATGGCTGTTTTAGCGCCAGCTTTGATTGGGTAGTTCAGAATGCTCCCACCCACCTTGGTTTTGTAGCCTCATTTGTCCCATCATTAATGCATACGTATACTCTTTCTAGGTTTTAAAACAAGTGCAGTCAGTAGAAAGAAGGAAAGTACTTACTGATTGGCTGCCCCTCAAGAAAATGAATGTTATGAAGAACTTCTCCTTGTTTCGCTCTCAAGTTGTCCAGCCAGTACTTAATGATGCTTTGACGCTCCTACAAAGAGGCAAAATGATCAACATTGGCAAACTGTTACAGTGATATACTGACGTTGAAAAGTTCACTGAAAAGTGTTCCACCAAGACAGCAGATACGTGATTTAGCAGACTTAGCAAAGCCCTAAAACTGTGCCTTTTGAATATGGAGTCATTCTTCCACACAGAATCCATCTCATAAAACTCTATTAGGCCCGACTGGCTTTTACTAAACCAAGGTGACTAGGAAAAGGTGTGCTATAACACTGACAGAATGACAGAATCTTTTACTAGTGTAATCTGGAGCTGAGGTATAAATAGAAGGGCATCCATTAGCAGAGACTGGAGAAAAAAACAAAACTCAGTGACATTTTCATCTTTCAACAATGGCCTCACTAAGGTAATCTCCAGGTGTTATCAGCAAGCTGAGCTATCGTGGCTGTGAGGATTATATTCTAGTCAATATTAAAATATCTGAAATCTACTCAGCGGCCACTTTACTAAGTACCCCCTACAAAGTAGCAGATAGGATCCTCTTCTGTCTCCAGCACCATTTCAGGGTTTGACTAATTGTGCATTTGGAGATGCCTTTTTGCTCAACACTGTTGTTGTAAGCTTTTGTTTTTGTGCTTGTGGCCTCCCTGTTAGACTGAACAAATCTACTCATCCTTCTCTGACCTCTCTCATTGACAAGGTGTTTTGGGCAGCTGAATTGCTGCTGACTAGATGTTTTTCATTTATTGCACTGTAGTGTGTGGAAATCCCAGGAGGGCAACAGTCTCTAAGATGCTGGATCTTCCACGTCTTACACCAATAATCATAGCACATTAAAAATGTCCAAAATCATATAAATCACGTGTTTCATCCATTCTAATGCTTAGCCACACTGTAAGTAAACCTTTTGACCCCATCTGCATGCTGTATCTACTCAGGTGCAGCCATATGATTTGTTCTTTGAAGGCATAGGCTGTTAGCATTAAAACGCCTGTTAAAATTGACACTGAGTGTATCTCTGATAATATATACTGTAGCAGTTATGCTGTTGAGTGTAGGCCAGGCATCAGCAAATTCTTGTGAAGTTCTGGGTGAAATACAGGAATTTTAAGTAAGCAAGCTGACCTGCGATGTGAAGAAACACAGTTCGCTCTCAATATTTTCATAGATGTAGTCTTCCTCACAGGAAAAGTTGCGAGTGCCACCCCCAAACTCAGGTTTCACGGCTTTCCGTAGGCCCATTTCCTCCGCACCACGCAACAAGCTGAAAGAAGGAGCATGAAGAGATCAACGCGACACAGGGATGTACCTCATGACAGCTATCAGCAGACGTGGACCTCAGGCAGTCATGTGACTAGTTTTCCTTAAAGGACCCCTATATACACATCAGTGTTCAGCAATCATGACAGGGAATTGTGGCTAATTTTATTCACAGGTTAGCTGAGGCATTCCTCACTTTCAATATTTTTCCTAAAATGTTGCCCATTACCCAAATTTGCTACAATTTTCTGCATAAAACTAAATAAAAGAAAAAAAAAAACAAGACATGGGTAGTTACTGACAAATCCATACAAATACTACATAGACACAACACAGCCGTAAGACAAATCAGTTCTAATTATGCCTGAATATATGGATATAAAGTTTATTTGACTTCCCAAAACAATAATGGGCAAATGTTTAGTATACAAATAATCCTAGACCACATGATTGTTAAAACTAATTAGAAAACTCCAAAGTAGAAATTAAGCCAAGAAAACACATTTACAGAAGTACCGATATATGCTACAAATCAACTTCCAAATGACTACCTTAGAACTAACTTACAACTGTTCCTTAGTATTTCAATAGTTTTCTTCCCTTTTCCTTGACTAATCTGCCTGTAACACTTTTTGATATCTAGTTTTTTTAAAAATAATTCTTAGACTTTCTGAGAATGCATTAATGGAGTGATAAATGATTGTACGTGTTTATGTGTATGATTTTGGTAATATTGCCTGACATACCTGTATAAATGTTAAGGTACATTGGTATCAGTGTTCTCAGGCACATAACTGATTTACTGAGTATTCAGGATAACTGAGACTAACTGAATACTTGCTTAAAACATTGATTCTTAAACACTGATGACAGGCTCAATGAATTCCACTTAGCAAAGAGATGCTGAAAAACCCACTCATCCACCTTCAAAACTTACACCCAGTGTAAGATGCAAAGCTCACAAAATGTCTTTGGAGTCCTCTATCATCATTTTTTAAGAATTATTTGATTTCTTAACGTATCCTGAAAATTGTTTTTACCACAATTCAAAGAGCTGGATCTCAGCTATATAGTTCATTATTGTTGATTACTTTGGACAAACCAAGCCACAGCAAAGTAAGAAGCATACCCACAATCCCCCATTTCACCCCCAAAAAGGTGTTGGGACACAGCAGCTCTGTGTTTACAAAATGATCATTTGGCAGTGAAATTGGACTGCTGGCTTTTGTGGCAAGTACAAATCTTTGGCCACACCTCTGTCACAACATAAATCAGAAATTGCATCATCATTTTGAAGCAAATTATTTTAGAACTTTGGGAATACTCAAGATGACAAAAACTGAACTGAATTAATCACTCAAAAGAAGTATTCTGATGCTCAGTGACAAAAAAACACCTGTGTGGAAGATCACAGATACGTTGCACATTCCAAAATAAAGTGTACAAAATATTCTGAGGCAGTAGAAAGCAAGACAAAGTGTTCTAAACTGTCTATGCTCCAGTTGGCCAAAATGCATATGCTTAGCTGATGGGCAGGAAATTATTTATACAGAAAAGAAAGACACAAAAGCAACTGCTAGACAAATTCTACAAGAACGTAGCATAAAAATACAAATGTCTGCATCTAAAGCCAGACAATCTGGAATAGATTCACATGACAGAGTACTCTGGTCGGACAACATGGCATAAGGCTTTCTTCAGTGACAAGAACCAAAAAGCAAGCCTGAAGTTTGCCAAAAGTTCTGTCAATAAGCCAGTTTCATTTTAAGAAAAGATTCAGTGGAATGATGTATCAATGGAGACAAAAATCAACATTTCCATCAGGCGAGAAGGCAACCGTGTGGTGAAAGGAACTGCACCATCTTCTGAAAACAACTCATTGTTTGTACAGTATGATGGAGGTTATGCATGGAGACACGGTATTTATTCAAGACATATCTGTAAACGGGCTTCCTGTGATGAATGCGGAAACCTAGAAAAAGACGTTAAATGAACATGTCCACACAAATGGTTCATAATTAGTGGATCGGGTGTTTGTCATGTAGGCTGACAATGACCCTAAGCACACAACTAAAGTTATTGTGGAGTTCACTGCAGAGAACAAATGGAAAACTCTGAAGTGTCCTTCACAGTACCCTGATATGAACCCCATAGAACACGTTTTTCACTCTAAAGCAGAAACCAAGCAACACATGTCTGAAGAACCAGCCTGCCTGAGCACAAGTTCTGGAACCAACCGGAAACTTCTGGACTCCATGCCAGGAAGGCTTAAAGTTGCTGTGAAAAATAAGGGATACGCAACAAGATATTAACCCACATTAAAAAATGAGACATGAACTAGATTTTGTCCCAATACTTTTTGAGTGCCTTTGCTTGCTTAAATTTTCAATTTATTAGTGATGTTTCAGTTAAAACCACTGATTGTTACCACTGTGATTATTTTTTTAAATACATACAAATGGCTAGGGCCCAAAGAACTAGTACAACATAAATGCACAAGATATTAATTGAATTATGAACATGCTTTGTGTTTGCACTCTGTGTGCAATAATCCAAACCAATAAGGACTCTGGGTTGTGTTGAATTCCACCTGAACAATTAAACAAATAGCAATTGAGGACCAAAGACTAGAAATACATTGGCAGATCACTGAGTGTCTTCTTCATAACGTTTCATAAAGCTTTGTCTGATTCAACTTCCTTGACAAGGCTGTGAAGGAAAATGTTATTATGATGCGACACCTGAATAGTGGTAGATTGTTGCAGTTTATGAATGCATTAAGCACTGCAAACTTTCCAGCTCAAGCATTAACAAAGTTACACATAGCATTAAAACACTGGTTAGCTAAATCCTGGATGAAACAGCACCAACATAAACTAAAATATTCAGAGGTATCAGACACTCCCTGTGGTTTAAACATGACACACAGGACTGTTGCAAATGTAAATATTCAGGACTTAAAGTATTTAAGTTGTTATGGTCCTATAACTTTTAGCAGTATAAGAAAGGCCTTCATAGGGTTTGCTCAGCTTACTATTCAAACCTTATTGACAACAACAAAAATAACCCTCGCTAACTATATAAGACGGTCTAACAAATAAGGCTGAACCAATAGCACCGGCTAATATTACTAATGAGAATTCCATGGTCTACTTGTAGAATAAAATTAGTATCATCAGCTTTTAGACAAATATCAACAGGCTACAATTAAGTCTAGTACAAAGACTGTGTGTATTCTTTTAGCGTCTTTGGATTATTTAATGAGCCATATCTTGACAGAGCTTTTGGCCACCACAGTCAATTTCTTTCATGTATAAGTAAATTAGATCCAGTCCCCACTCAACTTAAAGAACCCTCGGATGTAGTAGCAGAAAATATAATGCATATGAAGAACACATCTCTGTCTTTGGGTGTTCTATCTGGGTGTCATTAGTCCACTACTTAAAAAACCAAACTTGGATCTACAGGTACTTAACAACTACCCACCCATCTCAAATGTCTTATTTCTGTCTAAAGTTCTAGAGAAAATTGTAGCAACCCAACTTCAGTTGTATTCGGATGCAAATAATATAGTTAATAATTGCTAGTCTGGGTCCTGTCAAAACCACAGTATGGAAACTGCTTTAAACAAAGATTGTGAACAATAAAATATAAATAAGCGCTGCCAACGTGACTGGGCTCTTGCTCCTCAATCTTACTGCTGCTTCTGACACAATTGGCCATTCTGTTTTGTTTAAGTGGTTTACCTCAAATTTAACGAACTCACTATCACTATGTTCACATGTGTAAAAACAGTAATGCCTTGTTAATATCATCAGTCAAATCTGGAGTACCGCAGGGGTCAGTGCTTGGACCTGTATTGTTCTCCCTATCCATGCTACCACTGGGAAATATAATAAGAAAACATATTAAATTAAATTCCTATGAGGATGACACTGAATTCTATATTTCAGCTACACCTAATGACAACTCATCTATTGTCGCTTTAACTAACTGCTTCAGTAAAGTGAAGATTGAAGCATTAAACGCTCACCTCAGTAGTTTGGGTTGTATTCTGGGTGTCATTTTAGACACTAGTCTCTCATTCAGAGCTCATGCTGACGCAGTGTCAAAGGCATGCTTCTTATAGTTGTAGAATATTGCTAAGCTCAGATTTCTCACTGTTGAAGAAACTGAGAAAGAATGCATGCATGCATAATAGGCTACATTACTGTAATGTTCTACGGTCAGGAGATACACAACACACTTTAAACACTTCAGGGTATTCAAAATGCAGCACCTAGAGTTGTAGTCCTTTGTTCTCTCCACTGACTTCCTGTCAGGTATAGGACTGACTTCGCAGTTCTTCTTCTGACATATAATGGACTTAAAGGTCAAGCACCCACCTACTTGACCAAACCGATTAATGTGTACAGTCCAAACCATTCATTTAGATTGCAAAATGCAGGTCTCCATCTTACTCTAGAGACCGATAAAAACACTATTCCTGCTAAAGCTTTTAGTTACAGTGTCCCTAGATTATGGAACAGTCTTCCAGCCTATGTAGGGGATGCCATGTCTGTCTGTCTTAAAGTCGTGATTGAAGACCTACTACTTTAGTCTAGCTCACCCCGCATCATACAACCCCTGCAATACACCATAATTTTGGCTGTTGGTTCTGTTGTACATGTCCTTGCGGTCCTCTGTGTTTGCCAACAAGGCATAAATATCCATTCTGGCCACCCAGGATTTCTTTTCCTCACTACAAATCCAGATGATGCCCGGTGTCCACACCATCCAAGTTGGATGCAATTTAAGTCCCATGAACCCAAGAACAACATTGTCAATGTGGTCTACAAACAAGATCATCTTATGAGGATTAGAATGAAGAACAAACCAGAATTTTACACTTTGAATATTCAAGGATCTTGGCCTTTTTCTGCACTGTGTAATGGTAGCATGACCTAAGGGGATGGGCAGCTATTTGACCTTGAACCCCCAAGAGTTTTGTTTTTGCTTCCTAACCTCCGTTGTCTATCTTCAAACTACATTGTAATTGCTACACACTCCTGTTAAGTGCCTTGGGGTGACTGTGTTATGAAAGGCACTATAAAAATACATTGAATTGGGCAACATATCTTGAAGAATATGCCTGCTCCCCAGAGTAGATGGTGGTTCAGTGAGTAATGGGTTACTTCATACCCCCAAAATTGGGGGTTCAAATCCCATCTCTGCACCGTGTGTATGAGTTCACATGCTCTCTCTATATCGTGTGGGTTTCCTCCTGCAGTCCACAGACATGCAGCTAAGTGGCATATCAAAATTGCCTGTGGTGTGTACTTTCCCTGTGATAAACTGGCATCTGATCCAGGGTATACCCCATCCTACTGCCCTGCACTACCTAGGATGGGCTCCAGGTGACCCTGATCAGTGTACATTCAACACAATGCCACTAAAAATACACCATCACTGCCATCCCATGTGTCCTCCCTTTGTAGAGCATAAGATCACAACCTAACACTTATGGAGAGAAGCTTTTCACAATGAAAAAATGTTTCTATATTTTTATGTAATTATATAACAAATATATATTATATTTATTTTTATTTATATAACAAATAGTTTGGTTATTATCATCCAGTCTTGTTTATCATAACACCGGAACAGTTTACTAATTATATCATTTAATTATTTATGTCATATAGCAAGCACTTTATTTATAAGTACTTATATTTTGTCTGGGGTATACAGTATGAGGTATTTTTTGAGGAACAAAAAACACCCGTTTCAAAAGGGTGATTTGGAGCAGATGTGACTTTCTAAAAATGGGGAATAATCCCCCGTCCCCCATCCCCCGTCCTATCTGTAACCTTCAGCCATGATGAGAACTGCATAAAATGTCTTATTGGAAAAATCTGGCTCTTTGTTCGCATTCTTGAGACTGCATGAAATGTGTAATTACGAGGTCTCCCTAAGCCATCCAGTGTGCGGATGAAAAAAAGGTATGCACACCTCAGATCTGCTAGTCCTCATGAGCGTGTCCTTCCCCCACACAGGCTGCTGACATGTGCTTGTGAGCTGTGCTGATATCATCCAGCACGTCCAGTCTTCTCTGCGCTGGGAGCCGGCTCACCTCAGATAGCCACGCAGAGAATCTCACCACAGCTGCCTATTAGCTGGGCCCTGGCACCACAGCTCCCTGACTCACAAGCAGCTCTGTTAGGTCCAGTGGTAGAAAAGGGACGAGCATTAAATAATGCTGAAATAACTGCGTGAGAGTGCCAAAAATGGGGGTCCAATGTGATGAACAACAGAGAGAGGAAGTGCAACGGAGCACAGTGCCCCCAAATACTGACTTGCAGGACAGCACACTGACAGGTCGGCATCTACAGTCAGCTCACTTATACACCAACCAGGTTTTATCACACCTTTTTCAGATGAAGCTGATGACACACACAGGGAACAGGCTAGAGTGTGAATCTTTCAGAACCAGGGCCAAGTGAAGGACTATGTGACATTTGTGACATCCTGTCTGGCATTAGGCTTTACGGTCAGAGACAGAAAGCATAATTTAGATCAGAAGCATCCAGCCTCTTTAATGCTGCTCATGGGAATGACACAACTGTTCCCTGTGTGTCATTTGGAAAATTACTTCACATCACATATCATATTATAAATTATAATAAGCTTCCTCAGCCCAGTCCGATGATTAATGCACTCCCACTTTAAACTAGTCTTTAATACATTCTCTGTGAGGGACATTTCCATCTGTCTGACACTGGCTCTAGCATCTATTTCAGAAAAAAAAAAAAAAAAAAACAGTCTCCGTAATGAATGATCTTCTAACGTGCATTTCCAAGAACATTTCATAACTCGTAAATTTCATTTGGAACTTAGAGGGAAAAAAGGTTCTGGAAATTCTCGTGTTGGTGTGTTTGTGTATTTTACACGCTTTTTCACCAGCTACAAAACAATAGATAGAGGAAGAACTCTGATCTTCTCTCTGTGCAAAATCTTTCTTCACTGGTTTGGGCAGATGGAGAGAAGTGCTTTAAAGAAAAGATCACATTTTTAGGCAACTGAAAATGATTCAGTCAGCAGGAAAGTGCCATCCACAAATGCATCTAGGTATCTAAAAGTGGGAGGTTCTATGCCTGTTTTGGAAGCGATTCTTCATTCTCAGCAACTTATTAAAAATGTTCCCAAGGTACGTTCAAATCCCATTACAGTACAGTACACATTTGCACATTTTATCCTCAAACAGCAAAAAAAAGAAAAAAAAAACCTTATTTTTTTACGGTCAATGACAGTCATTAAAGTCGGGAACGTCGTAGACAGCCATGACCTGCTTGTTTGCACGGCACAGTGTTTACAATGTCTTGACATAGGGAACCTTACAAAAATCAAATAGGTTATATTGTCATATGATCCATATATAAATACAGTAAATATACAATGACAAGACATAACATCCCCCCCAGGAACAGTGCGTCATGCTGACAGGAAGTGACATAAGAAAAATGGGTGGGTTCACAATAATTTAAAGTGCGAAAACAAAGGACATGGCAAGGGGGGGGTGGATTCTACACATTTTTGCCGGGCAATGTAAATTTTTTCAACCTTGGTAAGAGCACGGTTCGTTAAAATCTTGGCAATGTCACTGATGATACATTTATTGATATTCTTTTGCCATCAGCACAGAAAATCAGAAGCCAAAATTAAAAATGATATATATTATCAACAACTCTGTCTTTATCTCTTGAGTATAACTGAAGTGGCAATGACGACATCGAGTCAGTCAACCAGAATGACACGACTATACACAATTAACTTTCTCATCTGCACTGAGGCATTTGACCAGTCTCCTCCTTCTCTTTCTTCACAGCAAACTAATATTACCATAAAACAGCAGTTACATCCAACTGACACCTTGATTTGTGCTTCAAAGCACACCTACGTCATGCTGCAAAGGGACAGCAGGCTTGGCTTGCCATAAAGCATTACGCTGCAGAAAATAACTTCCCTGTAGTTCCGTAAAGATGTTTCGGAAATATACGGAACACAAATACTGCTGCAATGTGAGTCTGAAATAAGGCGTCACTCAGAAAAACAATAAATAAGCGGAGGGCTAAGGCCCATCACTGAGAAACCTCAAATACAATTTGTCTTTCCAGTCCTACACTCTAGTCTAGACTTCTCAGCCAGGTGCAAATGAAAATAAATGCCATTTCCATTTTATTTCTATTACATTGCCTTTGGTTTGCTAATTGTGCTTGCCAAGTTCTCTGTAGCTCTTTAATGACTAGTTGTTTCTGATTCTCTTTTTGCCTTGGCTGGTAATTCTTTTCAATATGTTGCAATATTTTGTTCTCTCTGACTTCACCTAATGAGCGCGGTCCCATGCAGAGAACCAGAAAATATTGCGCAGGGGCAGAATTTTGTAGAAGAGGCCTCACATTTCCTCTGGATTAACCTACTATTTCACCTTGAATGCAAATTCATGAGGGGGAGACTTGTGGGCGGCATGTGGGAGGCACAGGAGTTAGGTAAGCAGAAGCACGCTTCAGTAAAGGTCACCGATTCTGCAAGCGTTCGGCCAGCAGGGCCAGGTAAACACACGGGCCATGCCAACATATAAAGTCACCGTCACAAACATAAATGTCCAACAAATTCCCGGGGGCATATTTACTAAAGCCTTGTGGTGAAACTGAACAAACATTTGGCATTAAAAAAAAAAAAACACATGTCTATATGTACAATAGAGTACAGACGATTATGACGTGACCGAATAAAATGGCAGAGCCTCCTTTTTATCTGAATATTTGCTTAATGGAAAAGTTTTATGGTAATTCTTGTGCGTGCTGCCATATGAAGAGATTACGGAGAATACATTGAACAGTTGAGTGACATTTATTCATGGCAGATCTGTTTAGCATTTTTTAATAGCTTCAAGTAGGAAGCATCTTGAAAACTGCTTGTAATTTATTATGATATTCTCATTGTTAAAAGGGCATCACATACATAAATAATAAAATTTTTAAATCATCAAGTTCATATTGTGGGTTTTTTGGGGGTGAAATGACTGTATTCTTTTCTACTATACGTATACTGCCCCCTGTGGTCCGGAATGCTTGAAAAAGTCCAGAAAGCACAAGACACAACACATTATGAAAATATGAAACATTTAGGAAACGGACAAAAAAGGAAATACAAAAAAAAAAGAAAAGGCAAAAAATTAAAAAACCACAAACAAAAGCAAACATTTTGGGAACACAATTTTGTGCATTTTATCAGTGCTTTGTGTTTTCTTAAATGTTTTGTGTTTCCTTAAATATTTCAGCTTTTTCTTAATGTGTTGTGCTTTGCTTGTCAGGGCCACTGTAATTTTGGCATATTGACTTCAAACAACAAAAAAAAAATTTAATTAAACATCTTTTTCCAGCTGTGCTTTCTCTAAGGCCAGTCAAAATGGACCTGCTTTTGATTTAATTCCTTTACTGTAAGCAAGCTGGCATCTTACTACTTTAGGAAGAAAGCCAGATTTCACCTTATCATATAACAAATATAACTTCCTTTTGTAGGGTTAGTGTTCCAGTTTTAAGTTTCCTTAAAAACCAGCTTCATGATTGCTGAAGAGCACGATAAGTCAGCAAACAATTTTAGCAATATTAAAGCATTGTACTGTATATTTTGACAGGAATCATGTCACTTTACATTTGTTTACATTTATTTAGTTTAGTGATTTCAGGCATGTTGTTTCCTAATATACTGCCCATATAAACAACTGATACACTATCTGGCCAAAGTTATGTGGACACCTGCCTCTGCATCATTTCATTCCACAGCCAAGAGTATAAATAGGAATTCTACTCTCCCTTTGCTGCTATAATAGCTTCTACTCTTCTGGGAAGGCTTTCCATTTGATGGTGGATCATTGTTGGTAGGACTGTTTGCCATTCAGCCATAACAGCATTAATGAGTTTGAGTAACGATGTTGGGTGATCAGGGTATTTTCTGGTTTTGTGACCAACCACGTCACAACTGAACTCTTGCTGCTTCTAGACATTTCCACATCATTATCACTTCTTGCACTTGATCAGGGCAGAAATCTGACTGTTGGAAGGTGGTGTCTGATGACGATGCCACACTAACCTCTTCAGTAAGACCCATACCAGTGTTCGTTGATGGAAATTGTATGACTCTGAGCTTATCTGCAAACTTGTGTTGGAAAGGGTGTACCTTAGATTAGAGCTTATCTTAGATCTTAGATTAGAGCTTAGCTTAGATCTTAGATTAGAGCTTATCTTAGATCTTAGATTAGAGCTTAGCTTAGCGTAGCTTAGATTAATTAGAGTTCCACTAATTAATAGGAGTATCTACAAACTTTTGGCCATATGGTGTATTTTCCAAAGCATTTCATAACATGTATCATATAATTTTTCAATGGAGCAGTTGCCATGCTGTATTTAAACCACTACCTATTAGATGTAAATCTTTAACTGCATGTACCACCTCTTGCCTCATCCCAGGTCCAAACAATCCGACTCACTTTTCATAGGTTGCGGTCACAAAAAATGCGTAGACTCGTGTTTGCTTATGATGTCGTATCTGGATGATCAGTTCGGGAATTCCCAACCGGATGTGATTCAGTAACCATAATAACGTATGGTCATCTATGGAATCTAAGAGATGAACAAAACAAAAAGTGTTTAGTTAATATTTCATAAATACCATATTTCTGGCATGGTTAATTTTTTTTTTATTCCAGCTGTATTACAACAGAAAAGGATTCTGCTATATTTATAGACCAGTAATAACACAAATGGTAGAGAAAAAAAATCAGATATTCTTTTGAAAATGCAAGTCTTAATAGCAAAATATAACTATTAACCCGTGAATATCTTTTAAACAAAATGCTAGGCAAATATATGTGTCTCTTTATCAAACAGATGAGGATAATTATTCGAATAGCATTGAGGTGAAGATGTAGAAATGTTACAAATGAACAATAGCAAAAGAGCTCTTTGAGCTATGGTGATGGCTGACAGGACAGGGGCAACCTGGAAGGTAAACAGGTCAATAAAAAAACCGTCTCTTATGGATAACCACGAGAGATGATTTAGTCCTGGGCCTGAGTGGTAAGAGTGGAGAACGACAACGAGCAATGCGAAGTAGTAAGAAGTCAGAACATGTTAGAATCACAAGGGCACTTCCGATTTGACACACCTGAAAAAGTCATGAGGACATCACAGTTTTCTGTGGGCACAGTCTTCATCCAAGACTTGTGAGACATGATGTACCGTCCAGCCTGCAGGAGCCGCTTTCCAAACAGTTTGTCTGTGAGACACAAGTACAGGGGGAAAGAGAGAGAGAGTGTGTGAAATCCAACCTCCTCATCCTAGCCTGATGCAGTCTTGGGCAGCATTTCTCAGTATAGCTCATCCTACTCGAGCCAAGTGCTAAACATAAATGTCATCCACATTTCCCAGTAAAACAAGCTGGCTGACTGGCCTTTAACCCCTCGATTTTTCAAACAGAGGTCATGCACTCCTCATTTACAGGCATTATGCTCCAATCTTCCCACTCCTATTATCCTGATCAATTTACAAGCCAGACCATTACTCAAGTCTCATCACCCTGAAGAAGAGACAGGGCCGATATGGCAAAAACTTTGAACAGCTGCTGACATCAGCAAAATACCAGGGAAACCGAACAAAACAAGTGACAACATGTTAGTGAGAGGTGCTGCTGATTCCAGTGACAATCTCAGTGAAGACCCTCTGGCCTGCAGCTGTGTGTCACACTCTTTTCGATCTTGAACACGACGACCAGGGTTTATGGTAACATTCCACAGTGTACCTCAGCAAATGGTCAACGTAGAAGTTTTGCAAATTGTGCACAACTGTCTGTTGAGTTACACCATCATTGCTCTAAAAGGTTAAATAAGACTTTGGATTAAAAACATATAAAAACACAAAAAAGCTAATAATACATGACTGATCACAAAGTGCATTTCAGTCTCTGCGAACCCTTTCAAATAAAATCAACTCTGCATGTTAATCATCTTCTTCTAAAGTGCATTCAACTGCCTTTTTCCCATTACAAAAAAATAAAGCCATCCTTTCAAGATCGGCTACTAACATCTTAAGTGAGAATTCTGACGCCTTCCTGTGACTCAGGGATTTCTGCAGATCCAATTCAGAAATTCAGTCCACAGTGAAAACATCAAAGCACCAGTTATTACAAGCAATAATCAAGATTTCTTTTTACTCTGAAAAACCCACAAGCCAGAAAACCCCAGAGCAGCATTAGCCCAACAACTGCATTCCAGAAGCAGTCAACCACTTTTGGTATAAAGTAGGCCTGATCTTAAGCCTTATACCTATGCTTAGAATGCTACACCCCATGAATGCACATCAGCTGTTCAGTGAGAAGATTACTGACAGCATGTCTGTGAGCTATTTAACCCCTTTATAGAGCCAGCGTTGACATTAGTGTCTCGGAGGCCAGACACTGGCTGGCACGGCTAAACAATCAACAATGACGATAACGCAGGTGGGCACTGTGAGGGAGCCGCTTATCTCATATTCACGGTGATGTCTTTCGCATGCAAACTGCCTTCGTATCCTGCTGAAAGAGAGGAAGCATCCTATTGTCCCACGTGTGCAAATATGAAAAAATCATTTGCAGAAGGCTTGTATTACAGCGGGACGTGGGACAACCTTGCGTTTCAGCAACTCTACGGTTTCCTCCCACACTGGGCAGCCATGGCGGCGCCTTAAAAGCCCCGCGAGGACAGACATGTGACCCCTGACACACGGCTCCTACTCACAGGTCTCGGTGGAATTCCATTTAGAGAGAGAGAGAGAGAGAGAAGGAACAGACAGACAGACAGACATACATACTGTACATACATGACTAGGGGTTTACAAAGAAAGACGGGTTTGGCCTAAACATTTAAACTGAGCAATCGTTTTACTCAAACACAAGCAGTGCTTTCAGAAAAAATAAAACTGAATCTGCTACATTCTCAGCATGTTCCTCACGCCAACGCTACTCATTGCATCAAGCGACGTATTCGTGTTAGGATGCCTGAGAGATCCACCTTTGATTTCAAAGCTATCACAGTGACAAAACCACACATATAGATTCTGACAGTCTTCCTCCCGCCCGAGGTCCTGGAAACGAGACGCACTCAAAACGCAGCTCTGCATGTGTGTTGGCGTCGCATAATGCACAGGCCTACACCTCTTCCCAGAGAGAGGCACGGAAGCGGCACGGCTGGTCCGCGGACGTCTCTTTGCACCTCGCATTCATTATGCATGTCTGCCGGAGGACACGGCCCTCTTGCCGTCTGCTCCCATACATGAAAAAACAAAAAAAAAAAACACAAAAAAAGCTGCTTTATTATTCTCCGCCCACACACGAAACAGATAGGCCTTCCCAAACAAAGGCCCACCCTCTCCAGCTTCTGCCTCCCATAAAACAGACGCCCGGTATTGTTTGCTGCCAATAGTATCCATGGCCCACCCCACCCCGCCCTTCCCAGTAGGCCAGACGCAGACATCCGCATGCCCCTCCTCGCACCACATCCGCTCTTCTCCCTCAGTAGCTGGGCACACAGACCTGTTGGTAGAGAAAGGAGCCTGTCTCACAGACTCTCTTGGTTGCTCTGCCTCCCTCCTTCACTCGCTCGGCTCGTCTGCCAGACCTCTTTGGCCGCCACTTGCACCGGAGCGTAGTGGGCAGAGAGACCAACAACGAGGGCACTGTCACTGAGCCCGGCTCCTCCCCTCGGGTCACAGTGCTCCTCACTCATCCGGCCACTAGCAATCCTTTTGACCCCCAGGACAGCACCACCCAGTTCATTTTAATATTAATTAATAGCACTTAATTAAAAGGCGCCGTGAGAGTTCTGAAGGCCAAGAGGTTCTAAGAGCTCAGATGCAGGCCGCAATTTTATTTGCAGTTCCATTCACACTACTTGAATATATCGTGCTAACATTTTACCTTCAGCAACAGACTGCAAGCAAAAGCAGAAAAGAGAAAAACAGTTAAATTCACTTATGTGTCATCAGACATAAATAACACAATTTTATTGTTAAAAATGACATTGTTTACATAATCAATCTCCTCTTTAGAATGGGGGAAAACACTAGGAACTGATGTAAAACCATATTTTCAACATATTTAGCAACTTACCAAAAACTATCCATCATATATTTATGCTGATGTGGGTTGAGGGGCCTGGAGCCTATCCCAGACCACACAGGACTACACCAGTCCATCGCAGGGCAAATACACACAGACATTCATAGAGGCACACATTTTTACACTACAGGCAATTTAGAAACACCAGTTAACCAAACTGCATGCAAACGCCACACAGACAGAGCAGAAGTCAAACCCCCAACTTGGAAGGTGCGAGACACGAGTCCTACTCTGTGAGCCATTGTGATACCAATTCACCAAAATAAAACATCAAAAATGAGTGACTGCATGGATAAACACCAGTCCAATTACTCTTGACACATGCTGCATGATGAATGATCAGAGTGTATCTATAAAATTAAATAAGACATAACAATAACTGACAATCTAGTACCAAATAATAACAACTTCAGGAACAAACGTGTGGAAATATTACATCTGTTAACATGAACGTGTGTTCCCATGCACTGTAAAGACAACGTGAAATTCTGCCATTCTTACATGAATAATACATCATTTTGTGGCACAGCCTGTGCAAACTGGCCTCGTCCTCAGGATATGTACCAGGGGTCAAAATGGACTTCTACATTTCCGTGAGGCTCAGACGGCAAATTTTACAATCACGTAGTGCTAGACTAATAATTGTGCTAAAAATTCAGAAGATCTAACATCATTCTAACAAAGATCGCTCAAAACATTCCCACAATTTCACGGTAAATAAACACTGCCATGTGTGTTACACCAAACCTAGCAGCACAGGGACATACAGTATGTAGGTCAAACCCTTTGTGGGACGAAAGAAAGGAGGAGTAAAAATGTGAAAAGCGGTACATTTGCTAAACCAAGCGGCAAACCATAATAAGAGCTCCACAGCGAGCCTGTTTACGACCCTAAAGAAACAGTAACCCACTCAGGTGTACACAACCAGCCCTCAAGCTATTTCATCTGACATACGTAAAATTGTTCAAATGCCCGGGCACGTGTGAGGTCTGTCATAGTTCATTTGGCCCTCAGTTGTCGGAGTGTAGCTTTCGCTAAAAGAACTCGGTGAGCAAAAACAGGCAGCCATTCCTACCTGGCCAACAGACCAAGCGTGGCAAACAAGAATACCCAAACTGCTAATGCAGGTCAAATAGATGTGAAAGGAGGATATTATTACTGTAAAGTATTCTGACCCATTTCTGAGAGACACGCCGGTTAAACACACAAAGCAGTGTCATTCATTTTCTGATGGCGCTAAATCACTAAACGGTTTCCTCAGATTTTGGTTGCTTTGGTGGATGCCCTGCAGAGCGAAATCAAAGAGACTAATATTCGAGGCATTTCTACTCCAAGCATTTTTACATTTTTTTATTGATATATATACATATATATATGCAAACGGAATCTTTTTCATGTTTTCTCCATATCTGAAATCATCATGAAGCTAATAATAGAATGGACTGAAACTCAGATTCCAGAGTTTACATGTTCATGCTCATCTTTTTGAAAAGTCTAGTATGTACTAATTGAATACACTGTACAGATTCCACCTAGACCTTTACTTGTATGTAATAATGTCTTCAGCACGTGTTGTGAGTCTGGTTCGTCAAACCAAATTTGCAGGAACCACGTTACTGGGATCACTGCACAGCTCGGAAACATAAGATGACAACCGAGCAGTACCATCACGAATCCGGGATCTTATGTCCTCCTGGAGTGCTCGCACTCCTCCCTGAACATACACGCGCGAGAGGGATTTGTTTTTTTTTTTTATTTATCTTAAGGTGGCACTTGTTTACTTAACAAGTAAGCACTTAACACGCAGAGGCGCGTAAAGTGGAAGAACGCTTTGCTTCCAAATCGATGAGGAGACAGGAGCTTTGCCGAGATGCGGACTGTCATTTTGACCGCCTCACAGACCAGATCTACAACTACAGGAAAACACGTGCCACCACAGCGCCGAGCTCTAACTGCCTTCGATGATAACTGTTGCGGCAGGATGATGCCAGGCCGGATCAATGCCGCTCATAATGAGAGTTTATTGGACACAAAGCGCCCCTTCTCTGCACTTTCCGACAATCAGGGGAAGTGGTTGATAGTGGTGTTGATTCTGGGCCCGTGCTGAAGGCAAATGCACCATCATGACCTCTTGGGCCTCAGTGGCCACTAAGCAACATTAATCCAGTAGCTAAGTGACTGACTGAGCTGGTATACACAGAAGTAAACGCTAAATGACCGCAGTATTAAACACTGAAATACCCCTGCTTAACCTGCTTGTTTGTTTCTGTGCATCACTGTTGAACCTTGAGAAACCTTTGAGAATCAAGGTTCACTGCAGGAGGGGCTGTGGGACATTCACAGTCACAAGAAAAATTTGAAAGAATCACATTCAAAATTCAAACTATTTCCCTCATTATGATGCACCAGCATGGCACATCATTCATCAATATTTTGCATGAGATACCAATGGAAAACATGTTTGAAACATGGGTATGCCAGCTTACAATGATTCAATTATGCATGTTCAGTAACGGTTATGCCATGTGAGAAGGTCATTTCATATTGTCATCATAATAAAAAAATGTAACTTTTTACTATGGAAACAAAGCTTGCACTTTTGTCATTTCCAGTGACAGGAGTCCTCTAAACTCCCGTGTAAGGATTAGGAGTAGACTGACGAGATCCTGCAAATACTGGCCAACAGAGGCCAAAAGTAAACATAATTATGGCACACGCACAGAACACGACCCTTTAAACCTGACCAGGATGAGCAAATAGAAGATGGATGGATGGACAGACGGACAGACACAGGGCGGGAGGACATATAGCTTTTAACACAATGATACCAGGCAAGACCTCAGGCTAAATTGGCTTCCTTCTAATATTACCACAGCAGGATAAAAACATAAATACCAGGGCAAATGAAGATGAATAACAACGAAAAACACTCTACATTTCAGCAGCAAGAGATGTGAAAGAACAGCTTAAGTCAAGCTAGAGCTGCTATCAGCCGGCAGCACTAATGGCATTTAAATTTTTTTTTTTTCTTGCTAGCTTCCTTTCAAGGGATTGGGTCCAAAGAATGAGAAATTCGCACGTGGTAATGAAGCCCCATTGTCTGCAGAGGTGTTAAATTTCCCCTGAGTGAATGAACTTATAGCTACATGAGAAGGTGCTCGGCAACACATCAGTAGCTGTTTAGATGGAAAGTTTACCAGCAGCCTGGCCGACATATCGATCACATGTCGTTTCTCGACGAGTCATGCACTACATCATTTATCACCGCTGCACAGGAAATGTAACTTCTTTCACAACTAATTTGTGACACCAACACTGCCGGCATAAAACCAAAGAAAAAAAAGACTTGCTTTCGTACTTGAGCTCACATTCAATTCATTTTATAGTTTGTGTTTTTTTTGTTGCCATCCCTTGTAAACATGAAAGCGAAATGACATATGAAACACTATGCAAATCAACAACAACAAGCTGGATTATGGTCTGTCAGTTCAATTCAATTGTTTTCTAGACCATTTTCAGACATTCATGACAATCCTAACTGAGCAGACAGGCCATGTATTTTTTATGGAAACATTTAGAGGGCTGTCATAAAGGCAGTGTTTGACTTTAGCAATTCACACTTACGGCTTTCCATTTTCACACTTACATGACTGAATTTTCACACATATCATTAAGGAGTTCCACCAGTGTTTTACCCCGCAACCCGTGTCATTTTCAGAACAGGTCTTGCCCTACTTTACGAAAGAAAAAGCAAGCCTTGATGAAGATTTAGCCTAAATTCTTCTCATGCAACTATAAAAACACAAGGAAAAACATTGAAAAACCAAGAATACTGTTAGCTCATTCTTAATTTTTAAGTGTGAGAAAATGAAATTCAAATTCCTTTGTTTATTTAGTGTTTTAAATGTCAATAAAAAACGTACCACGAAAATACAAAAAGAAACACTGGACTTTGTTAACCTTTGCCGATCGAAATTTTGCAGGTTCTATCAAGTAATAATATCTAAATATCAATTTATGTATTCAGTGCCCAACCTTTCCCCAGTTATAATACAATCTGCAGTTAGAACAGCATTCTTGAAGAATTATTATTGAATAACAGTGTATTTTTCATGTATTAAAATTAATTTATTCTCTTTTTAGACTTATTGCACTAACAAGACCCTCTATGTATGTATACATATATACACACGTTTTTGTACCTCAAATCCATCCAGCCATCCATCCAGCCATCCAATACAGATTTACCTTAAGTCTTGTGCCAGCTTATTTATGTACAGAAGCATACTAAGCAGTTTCCTGATGTATAGAGCATCACAGGCTAAGTCATATTGATGTGACATATAATGATACATGAAGAGTTTACTCCTGGCTATTTTCCAACCATCCATTTATAATACCCACTTACTCAAATCGGTTCTAACATACCACAAACCTATTCCAAGAAGCACGGACAGAACACTGAGCCAGTATACTGCATGGCATACACACACACACAAACACAAACACACACACACATTAACTCTGTTACAGAACAGTTCCTCCAAGTCACACTTTAGAGCAAAACACCGACAAGAGATACAATGAAAAATTATTCTCTTATCGAGTGACTACTGAATATGACATAGGTTACTCAAGGTAAAATATAACTAAAACTGTCTAAACAATCATCAAAAAACAATGCACATTTTTAAATGGTGATGTAAAGTTTTTAAGTCATTGACAGCAAAAGAGTTTGATGGTGCCAGTTTATTTTGTTAGTTTCATTTATCAGAAGTGTGTGTTGACATAAGAACTAATATTTATTTGGTTCTAAAAAAAGTTGAGTTTAATATATCTGAAAATGCTGAAAATACTTTTATACCCAAACTGACCGCCTCCCATTTCATTAACATTTTGGTCAACATATTGGTCAGTTGTAGCACTGTGAAATCACTGCTTATCCCTGTAACTCTTAAATTTATCAGTCCAGCTTACAGCAAGATTCCAGCTATCAGTACAGCTTTGACTATCCGTTGTCATTTGGACAACATTAAATACCTCACAGTCAGAATTCTTATTGGATTACGGATTTCACTCCCAGCTGACTTTTACTGCACGTTAAGGTGTTTTTTTCTAAGTAGCGCCTCAAGTCCTGAATGTGGCATCGTTGACGCTGCAAGCCGTTACACTTGTACAATAAACTGCACCCTTGCGTCTGCTAGAGAAGTAAAAACTGCAGTGTTAATCTATGGCGAGGAAGCTTGTGTGACTACCATGAAGGTCACCCTGCACCGAGAAATATCTGAGCAGCTCAGCTTCATAGTGAAAGTAGATCCAGAAGAGAGCACATACAGTAATGTAATGGTGTCACTCCTTCAAGGGTGCTGTCTCCTGTCTTATAACCAACTATTAACCCCATTCACTGGTAGACACACATACCATGATTTACAGACATCTCTGCCCCCCGTTCCGCCCCCACTTATGTCTCTGGCTGGATTCACAGATTTGAAAGTACCAGGAGTGGTTTTGCTATTACAAGTTAGCTTGGCAGCAAATAGAAATGTGCCTCTTATATTCAACCAAAGTGAAAATATTTACATTAAATTTGACTGACCTGCAAATATAAAGGCTCTTTGTTAAAAGTTTCATTAACACGGCATTGAACAGCTAATCCTACAAATGTGTTCCAGTGAAGCACTTAGCAAGTTAGCAACGAACCTCTCTTAAGTTCTGGGTTAAAATCGAGCAAATAAAACGGGATAAAGAAAACGGTGCGGCAGTCTGACCAGGAAAATATTGGACACTGACAAAACAACTTTTAAAAGGTAATATCCTACGATAAAACAATGATACATTTAAAAGAGCAAGTTCAGCTAGCTCAGCATACTAAAAGCCGTCATATAATTTTATTAGACTCATTGAACTGAAACAAATTGCTTTCTATTTAGAAACACGTGTTGATTACATTAAAATTCAGCCTTTATCGATAAAAATCCAAGAATACACGAAGAACATGATACCATATGTGAGTGGCCAGCAAAGACGCATGGCGTGCACAGTCTTATCTGACAGTTTATCTTCATAAATATTTTAAATTGAAATGTCATGCACGACATACTTCTGTGTAAAGTGTAAACTGATGATCAAAATGACCTCTACTGTATGACAACAGAGGAGAGAGGGGCAGGATTCAGCTTCACTGGTACCTTTTTTCAGGATACTCACTGGACTTTTACAAAGGATCAGCAAACGTAACGCTCTGCATACATTTAATCTCTACACCAGCTATTGTAAAGACAGAGTCAAACGGAGTTAGACAGGAAAAACAGGCAGAACATTTTCAAAGAAGTTCCACAGCAAGGATCCTTTTAAATAACACCTCCGAATGACAAAATTGCTGCAGTGGCTAATACCTACGGACGCTAAGCTAACGAGCAGTGTGCACACACGGATTTCCATCTGCCTTTTAAGAGAGAAAGATGTCGGCAGATGTCGGCTTTTCCCACGTAGCCAGCATGTATTAATTCACGACGGTGAGTCGACACCGCTGAGGCACTACACGAAAGGAAGGCAATTTGGCGAAGACACAACGCCAACTCTCGCCCGCCTCGGTGAAATCTTACAAGGTAGAGCAGATCGACTCGTCTGTCCGTATCATCGACTCACACCACAGGGACGTTCATATTTGCACACGTAACTGTGTGGCTGCACGGTAATCCTCACGACCACCGCCACCCCCCTAAACCATGCGACATGAAAGTGATCAGTCGAACACTCCTAAGTTCAAAGAACTTTTCTATGTATAAAAAAAATACGCAATACGTTTAAAACAGCTATTGTCAGATCACAGCGAAAGATCACAATATCGTTAAGGAGCATCACTAAAACGGGGGACGATCCGAACACAGAATGATAGAAAAAGGAGGACAGGTAAACAATAACGGCACGTTGCGTTTCCATGGTGAACGCTACACCTCACCTGAACTGTCTTTTATGTGCATGGTGAATTAGACAGCCATGCTTTCGCATGCACACCGTCCCTCGGCGAGAGGATGGCTGCCGCTACACTGCATCATCCTGCACCACAGCTGGAGCGCAGGCAAGCGTCGGCCCCAGATACACGCAAAGCGCCGCAATGTGTGCGTTTATCCGCTCCTTTTTGTCGGCAAGAACGACGCCGCCGCCGCCGCCGAGACCACCGTGGCTGTAAGGACGTGTGAAACGACATCCTTCAAGACCACATGCGCAAAATGCCGCGGCGAAGACAATGTGCCATTCATACGCTCATTCAGAAATCAACATTTACAGACTCCAGCGATTTCGATCCGATCCCAGGCTGAGCCGTTACAGACCTCGGGGTGATGAGTAACGACCAAAACGATGTCTTATTGACCCTTTCTTTCTGAAGCCTTACTTCGGAAAGTTAATGGTCCAAAGTACCGGGATTATGGGATGCTTGCTTTGGCACAGTACTTCATTCACGCCGAGGGTGAATCAAGTCTTAGCGCCTCTTACCAGCAAAAATGAGGAAACCGTGACAGCAAGGTTGACGTCTTTGACCTTCGGAGACAAAGGCGCCGGTGCACTTTTGAGCGTGGTGAAAACGATCAGAAACGTTATTGCCACCGCTTTGCTTTACAGTGCGGCACCCGGAGACAAAAGATCGGAGCGTATCTCAGACGGATACACAGTAGCTAATAACCAGCTCCCTTCCCCTTCGCATCCACCTGCTTCCATCGCGCTCGCCGACTCCGTCTACGTTGCCCTAACATAATCGAGACTCACCCAAGACTCCGGAGGAGGTCTGCTGCGAAGCAGGGGAGGGATCTGCCTTGTCTCCTTCGCCTTGCGATCGGTGCCTGTGCCGTGAGCTCTCGGCGTCGGCGGTGCTGTTTGCGGCTGCGGCGGTTGCCGCCGCCGCCGCTCCCGTCTCTGGCATGCTGCTTTCAGAGGGGAGCGCAGTGTCGACGACGTCGGGGGACAATGGAGTGCGGTGTGGTGTGTCAGGGTAACATAGATCGAGGCCGGCCGGACCGGCAGTGAGAGTTTAAACGGACGTGAAAGTGAGATGAAGGTTGTTGTGGTCCATCCTGGGTATAGCGGGATAGTCTACATGCAGATAGATCTATATAGCGCACCGGAGTCGGTCTTGGTAGGAGGGACAAAGAGAAGACTGTAAAGACTGTCACACATACACACACGCCAGCTGGCTCACACACGCTGGAAACTGTTACGTTTCTCCTCGCCTTCCCTACTGGAATCTCAGATCCCGATTCAGGGACACTGCTGTGGATAAACTGCTTGTCGTGATGGCTGATCAGATACTTAAGTCCTTCGTATGATCTCGATCACAGTAACGATCAGGTGTTTTTAGTATTATTTGCAACATATTTTAATGTTTACGTAAAGTATACTTGTATGCTTGCGTTACACGAGTACTTTCCGTGCAAACCCACTGCAAAAGTTGGTCGCAGTTAACCTGTTCTTTTTTTTTTTTTTTTTTCCCCACCGCAATGGCTGACAGGGACAACTTCTGTTCAGGAGGTATCACTTTAAAGCTAAAGGCATAATGAGAAGAACCCAGTCTAACATGAGAGATTAAATAGGTTATTATTTATTCATAGCTAGGAAATATCTTCGTGCCTCAATTTTTCATAAAGACTTGAAAATGGTCGAACTGTTCTCGGGAAATGTATCTTCTGTCTTATAATTATTAAATGTACATTTGGAATTACTTTCTGAGATAAAAAAAAGAATACTTTGTAAATATAAAAGCACATCTCAGTTTTATGCACTCATTAAGCTTGTTCCCCATTCTTATGGTATACTATAAATGGCTTATCATATGGAAATGTATCCATCAATCTTTCATACTTGCTTATTCAAGACAGGTCACAGTGACCTCTGAGGCAGCGGATGCCCTGGATGCGAGGTCAGTCCACTGCAAGGCACACACAATCTGGATCATGCAGAGATATTAATTCCCATAAACACACGTCATTTGTACCGTACCTAAAGGAAAGCAATGCAAGCACAGGGAGAATGCATAACCTACACATGCACAGAGCTGGAGGAGACAGTCAAACCCACAACCCTGAAGATATGAGGCCACAGTGCTACCCACTCAGCCATGGTGCCACTAAGGAAATCCATCTTTTAGAACCACTTATCCTAATCGCTGTTATGGGGGGATTATATTATATGGAACTGATCCCAGGTAGCACAGTGCGCATATGCATAGCAGGGCTGCACCCCGTATGCAATGACAGTCCAACAATCTCAGGGCACATACATGCACACTCACTCACATTATGGGCAGTTTTAGAGACGCTAATTAACCTAATTGCCTGTGTCTGGACTGTGGGAGGAAACCAGTGTCCCTGGATGAAAGTCACATGACACTGGAGAATGTGCATGGGGAGGAGCAGCGGTGGGATATGAAACCCCAACCCTGGAGGAAATATAATAATAACATATTACAATAATACAGCATATTCTTATTACAGTGCTGATTTCCGACAAATTTGATCAATTTGACGAATTCTCATTAATGCAAAATCAATTTTACAAGTAACCATCCAATTTTTTTTTTTTCCCCATACATGGTTATCCATTGCAGGCTCACTGTGAGCCTGGATTCTATCCCAGGAAACACAGCACACAAGGCAGTGGACACCCGGGACAGGGTGCCAGAATTAGAATTAACAGCAACAAAGAGGCAACACAGAATGTAATCTTTGTGATTAGCTGGAATTCTGCTAGGCAGATTAAATGAGAAAAGCCTGGCCTTGTAGTTGTGTAAATGTGTATATATATATATATATATGATTAATAAATTATATGTATTGCTTTACCACACTTTTTCAAATCAGTTGCATTGGACATTAATATGAACAACCAAATGTAATGCCGTATATTTTGGCTATATTCATTGTGCTACAAAGAACACAAATATCCAGTGTCTTAAGAAAGCATGCATTACATGCAAGCTGCTAACGATTCAAGAACATGTTATTGCCTGTTTCTGGGGGCACTGTCAGCATCGTTGATTAATTGTACAGGTTAGAGTTTCTCTTCTAGGCATTGCAACGAACTTCTGTAATGTTTCTCCTCTCTCCTGACCATTGTCTGCCACATAGGCCTCCCTCATCAGTCTTATTCAGAGGCAGTCTCCCAGCCTGAATTCTGCTTACTCACTACTTCACTGCTGAATCTCAGCAACAACCTGCAGTGTGCCACAGCAGTGCAGGCATGGCATTGCAAGTAACTCATTAATGCACTGTTTCTAAACTGCAGCTGTGAGCCACTGACTGACTGACACGGATATTATCTGAAGGAAACAGTTTCAGAAACTGCATGGGAAATGTGAACAAGTCTATTCTCGAATTGATTGTTGTTTCCTGATTTATGACGCGATACAGTTTTTAATTCTGCAAATATCCAGGTCCATGTCAATGTCTTCATATTGCACAGCTTCTTTTCATTTCATTTGTGTATCTGAGAGGGAATACAGAGAAAATATTTATATTTTCTTAATTTGTGATTAATTTTGTATTTTAACTAATTCAAATAGCAAGTCATAGTGCTGATTCTCTGATGTCACAAACCAGAGCAGCAATGGTTAAAATGGTTCACAAACATAATTATTTCATTTGAAACTCTTGTTTTTTCGGGTTTCTAAATCATGAATTGCATAATATACTAGCCTTTGTCTCTATGAATTTACACCAAACACTCCATTTGTTCAAAACAATGCACACATAACCATCACTTTCAGACGCATTTTAGTACTTTACACTAAAAATAAATGCTCTTAAATTATTGAATAAAATTAATAATTAAGAGCAAAGGCTTGAAATTAATATTTGAATACACCGTATAAAATTACTCAGATGTTACAATTGAAGTGTGTGCATGGCAACATGTGCAAGAATACTCAGTAAGTGAGATCATGGACTTAAAACCATACTCAATGAAACTTTCCTGGAATCATATACACATGCATGCATATAGGACCAAAACATTAAATTGAGCATTACATGTATTTAATAGGCATATGTTTTTATCCAAAGTGACATACAAGTTAGGTAGATGATACACTGCAGTCTTAGGATATGGGGCCACAGTCCAAAAATGAGCAGAGTTTAATAATCAACAAAGAAATAAACTATAGACTTGTTTGAATGCAAGGGAAAGAACTCAAAAACTAAAACAGACAGGGCAAGGCTAGAATGATAGGCACGAGACAAACAGACATGACAAGGGCATTACCAGTCCATGAACCAGGAACCAGGAAC
>JAACJT020000028.1:1044486-1070156 GCA_009936485.2 Gymnarchus niloticus | reverse complement strand
GAACCAGGAACCAGGAACAAGACTAGGGATTAAAAACAGGACTGGTAATGCTCCTTACACAGACTACAGAGACAATTCTTACAATTCCAACCTAACTATACTGTAAACAGGGAAACCAAACAGCCCAACACAATTGAACAGAACAACAGCAAAAGAATAAACACTAGACTTAGACAAGAGGGTAACAAAGGCTTAAGTAACAAAGGAACCAGGTGAGATGCATGAGGTTAAGCAGGGCAAAGGCAGAACTAAACAAGGAAACAATGTACATGGGTAAAACCCAAAACTCGACCAGTCCTTGGGGATCTGGAATGTTGGTGCAGATGTGATACAAGGAGCCAAATTAGTTAAAAGTGCAGCTCGGCTGAGCTTCTAGTGAGTGATCAGTAACAAGTGCAAGCTAACGAAGGAGCAAGGGCTATACAATACATTACAAGGCATTGTGAGAACCTAATAGAAGAGCTATTCAAATTGAAACACTAGGTTTCTATCTGACAAGTGCAAAAAACAACATTCACTGTTGCCAAAAGATCACAACTATGGGATAGCCAATGAAGACAGAGACCAGGGTAATGGTCAGATGAGCCAGGATGGGTTTTGCGATTCAATGGAGATATGTATAATTTCAATAACAGCTCTGAAGGCCAGCACCAATGACTTGAACTTGATGTCAGTGTCTATAAGGAGTCAATCAAGAGAGAAAAGGAGAAATCATTTTGGCTGATTAAACACGAATAGTGCTGCTGCATTTTCAATCATCAGCCGTAGTTTAACAGTACAAGGTGCCAGCTCTGTCACTAAAGAGTTCCAGACAAGCGACTGGACTCAGAGATGAACTGCATATTCTTATAAATAAGGTCAGATATTCCTGATGTTATACAAAGTAAATCTAAAAGACTGGGTGATAACTGCAATATGACCAGCAAGGACTAGCTGTTCATTTATCTTTATCCCTAGATTCCTGGTAATGCTGGATAGAGACAAGGTTCATGGTCCCAACTGTACAGTGATGTCAAGGTGAATGGTAGGTTTGGTAGGGAAGACAAAAAACTTGGTTTTTGAAAGTTTTTGCTTGAGATGAGGATTCCTGTGAGGCACAGATGTGACTTAAACAATTCTGCACCCCAAGACACTAGAAATGATCTACCTGATGGGTAAGAGTCAAACAATCTCAGAGCACATAAGTTTAGCTGGATGAGAACAGATGAGTTAGGTGCAGCTCTTGCAGATCCCAGTATGTCCACAACAGTCAGGAGGGTGGTCTCAGTGAAGTATTCAGCTCTGAAACCAGACTGGTGAGGGTCCAAGGGGTCATTTTGTGCGAGAAAGTCAGAAACTTAATTGAGAACAAAATATTCAAGTGTTTTAGACAGGTATGAGAGGAGAAAGACTGGTCTGTAGTTATCTCCTGATGGGTTGAGTGTTTTTTAAGCAGTGGATTAGTGGAGAGTGTCCCAGCTGTGCATGATATGTTTATCACGTGAGTGAATGCAGGGGTGAGTGTAGAAGAGAAGGCTTGAAGGGGGTGTGTAAGGTTAGGACCCTATAGGGACAAGTAGAGGGTATGTTAGTTTGGAGAAGATGGAGTCATCGTGCAGTATTAGTAAGAGGGACGAATGAAGGAAGTGTAGGACTGCGTGCAGAAGGGGGATAGTGGCTGCCAATAACTTCGAAAAAATTTATCAGCACAAAGGGTGGTGGGTGGAGGGCAGGTGGAGGGTTGAGGAGGGTGTTGAATGTGAAGAATAGGTTGCTTGTATTTGGGGTGGTGGTGATCTTATGATAGTGGCTAGGTGTGTAGGTCTGCACATTAGGGATCTGTACCCATGTCCTGAAGGTTGTGGCTTGTAGACTAATCATCAGCACCAGTGAACCCTTCAGCAAGGCTATTAACCTCAGCTGCTCCAGGGGTACTGCATGCTGGCTGACCACCCAAAAAACTGTGTCTGCAATCCAAATGAAGATGGAGTATTTGAAAACCAAAAGAAATCATTTGTAGCTTGTACAATTGACAGAATAAAGTAAATCCTGTAGCAGCAGGTATGCTAATAAAAGATGACAAAACTGACTAATACTCGCCGATATATAGGTCTTATTTTCTTATATTAAACGATACCGGACATTTTATATACATTTTAATCCTGATGATGTATTCTGTACGGAACCAGCATACCATCTCAGGTGTACTTCTGCCATGCACTTTGTCCTGCCTGGGATGGGCGCCAGGTACCACATGACTGGCATAAGGGTTTTGAAGCTGGATGTATGGATGAATGAAATAAATCATATATATATATCCATTACAAAAATAACATTGGAGAAAATTACAGGAGGAAAATATTGTATAAACAATGCTTTTGGAAAAATGTGCAAAAAATCACAAAAAAGTTTTGAATTTTTTAATTAAATTGGCTTTTGTTACGAAAATAAACAATACTGAAACATTTAGGAATACTTCCGGATACAACTGTGTAACTATGAGGTATCACACGGAAGCATTTAGACGGCCCACAAAAAGGGAGGGTATTATATTTGATTGAAAGAAGTCGGTCTAATAAAACTTAGGAACACTCGATGACGTAAGGAATGAACCAATCCCGAAATTTTATTCTAGGAGGCGTGGGAGTACGCCATTTATTTTCAGATTTTAGAAACGCGTGTGTTGGTGACCGGTCAGTTTCTTGACTGGTCTAGAAATGGTACATTATATCAGTTCTTGTTTTAAAACGTTTGCGCCTTATTTAAAATTCATTTTAGTGTAATGAAATGTTTTTAAATTCTATAGCCGTCAGGAGAATATCTTCATTCATTAGAAAAGGGTTCAGGTTTGTTAATATTAATTGTTTTACATTTCTTTTTTAGCTGATGTCAGCTAATCATTAAGGGGATGAATTAACTTGGAATGATTGCATGTACATTTTTTTTTCTTTAATTAATGTCCTTCGTTGGACCTTTTGTTGTTGGATGGCAATACTCTTTTCTTCTTTCTTTGAGCAGATGGAATTTATCAAAGGCTTTGTGCAGCAAAGCAATACGTGATGCCGACACCATTTTTGCACTGTCGTCTGGGCACGGAAGGTGCGGGGTGGCGGTGGTGCGTGTCAGTGGCCCTGCCTCTGCTATGGTCCTCCAAAGCATGGCTGGCCTAACGCGAAGCTTGCCTCCTCCAAGGACTGTGGTCCTCCGAAACATCACTGACCCCCGTTCCCAGGAGCTACTCGACAGGGGACTCGTGCTGTGGTTCCCAGGTCCGATGGCGAGGGTGCAGCATAGATAAGCTTTTAATGTACATTAAAACTGGTAATGTTGCCTGAAAACCGCAGCGTAGCAACAATTCGATGTGCAACTACCTGGTTTTAGGGCCACGCAGTTTCACTGGAGAGGACACTGCAGAGTTCCACATACATGGGGGTCCTGCTGTCATCACAGGGGTTTTACAAGCCCTCGGTAAGAGACGAACCTCTAAAATAGTCGTCACAAAATATATCTATAAAGAAATAGATCTTCCGTTCAAAACACAATTTGACATTTATCATTGAGGTTCGTCTTTAAATGGCATCGATTACTAAGTCATCACTTTCACGTCAGTGACGTGCTGATATGTATTTGATCTGACTGCTAGAGGGCAGCAGTGTACAAGTCGTTATAGAATTGCAATAGTGAGATTAAGAAATTATTAATTGGAGGTATTTGATAAAGCAGGAAATGTGCTATTTTAAGTTTTCTAAAATCAAACTGTAGATATAACTTATACTAGTCATAGACAGATTATTGCTGGTTTAAATGCTAAGCTGCATAAACAAAAGTTCTTCATAAGTGAGAGCCTTACACTTTATTGTGTAAGGATTGTTCAATAGCCACAATATGAGGTAGAATATAAAATCGGTAAGACAGTTCCCCTGTTAATCATTTCCTTTAGTGCCATGAAAATGTATGAATAGATAGCATCAAACCCCCAGGCAAGTGTTATTCTCAGGCCAGTGCATTCATTTTAGGGAATATTCCCGGTGTCCGACCAGCAGACGCTGGTGAGTTCACCAGACGAGCGTTCCATGCCGGCAAACTGGATCTGACGGAGATTGAGGGCCTAGGGGACTTGATCCATGCGGAGACGGAAGCTCAGCGAAGGCAGGCACTGCGGCAGATGGCGGGAGACCTGAGCCGGCTCTATCAGGGATGGAGCCAGCAGCTCACTAGGGTACCTTCACACACACAGTCACCCTGATTTTTAAATGCATAATTTTCTGCAGTATAGCTTTACACTTGCCTTTTCTAAGCAATAAATAAAGTTAAATCAGTCTCACTATGAAATATGCCATTGCTAATTTAATACTTAATACTGCCATTTTACATTACTATTCAAACTATGCATTTTCTGAACCGTTGGCAAAAATTTCTACATGTCATTTCCTTTATGACACAGGGTAACCCCACTTCTTTCTATTAACTCTGTTCTCGTGATAGATTTAAGCGGACACAAATGGTCAAGCTATCGTGGGACCCCTTGGAAGTTTGAGAATGTGTACCAAACTTAAACATTCCTTTTTAGGGCTTCATAAATTGAGGTTGTGCTGAAGGAGGAACAAGCTCAAGAATGATTGTTAGCTGAGCTAGTTGAGTCATGGAATCAACATCTGTTCATTTTCCATTAAAAACTGGCTTCCAATTCTTCTGTATAATTTCATCCAGTAATTGTAATGTGGCTGTGTAATGAACATTAGGTATATCCATGATATTTTATTTTCTGGTGTAAATATAATCTTTATTTTACATCATATCAATCAGTCAATCTGCTGAGCATTGTTTGTCTGACGTAGCTTCCTGTCTGGGTGTAAACACATCCCAGACAATCGTTTATCATAATCTGGGAAGGGGTCATAATCAAGCTTGTTGGCTTGACCTGAAATCCTTTTTACTGTGTTCCCTGACTGGCGATTTACGTAAACGTCCATTAAACATCACCTTTCATTGGAGGATGCTGAAGAAAGAAGCTAATTTGAGCTTTCCTGAGGAAACCTTTCCTGGAGAAGTCGTCAGTTTTGCTTGTCTTCTTTCCAACCTGAAACTTATAGGTCAGGTACTGGCCTGGGTGAAACCTTTGTCATTACACAAAAGCAGGCAACTCTGACTTTCTGTCAAAATTGCTCATATAATTTCTATTTGCCCTGCTGTTTAGCAGGTGTTTCTGAACACAGAATGCAATCCATTTACTTATGCATCCCCAGGTACTGCCGTTCTACCTGATTGCTAGAAAGAAATTTCATTCCAGTATAGAGGAGTTATAAGGTGGACATAGTCTGCTATTCTTATTTTTCTAGTTGTTCTAGTTCTGTGTTTTTTTTTAATTGGCTACTCTTATGTCTGATTTAATCAAGGATCTGTTCCAGAAAGCAGGCCTAACAAATCCTATAGTCAAACCTGAATTCTCTTTGGAGAAAACTGAAAGTCTGACTTCAGGATTTGTCAATTCCCCATATCTTGAGGTGACAAATCAGGCTAAGTCGAAAATCCTGCCTTCTGGAATAGACCCCTGGTTTATATGCTTGATTCTAAACTGCCTTTATAACATATAATTTTTTTTTGTAGTCTTTGGCTCATGTCGAAGCCTTCATTGACTTCAGTGAGGACGAGCTTATTGAGGAAGGCGTCTTAAATCAAGGTCAGTTTGTGTCAGCGGGGCAAGAACACAATGCAATAAAAATACAATGGAAGGAGACCTATTTGAGTTTTTTTTTTTTGTATTTTTTCCTGCTGGCATAGTCATGAGCAAGAGACTGGGTCTTTAAAGAAAAACAGGGAGTAAACTGCTGAAAAGATGGTTTCCTTCAGGATGTGAGGAGAAAGGCTCATGTTGACCTTGAGGGCCGTGGTCACCTCTCAAGCATGTGGTACAGGTCGTACGCAACTTTCATTGTTTGCAGCATCCTTGCTGGGTGCAGAAGCTCACACTCCTTTTCCCACATTTTTCTACAGTTCACTAATGCACTGTGAACCGAATAACATCCCGCAAGCAGGGCTATTTTTGCAGAGTGAGCAGACTGACATAAAATGGTGTTTGGGTCAGTCCAGCTCTAGACAATACTGAAGAAATCATTTGGGAGCTGTGGGGAAGTATCTTTTAGTCATAAAATATGATGTAGTTTTTTTTTTTTTTTCTTTTGGAAGTGTCACTCTGCTCTTATGCTATAGCAGTGTATTTGATACAAAAAAGTGCACTTATAAGATGTGTTTGACAATATAGTGCATAATCACACTGAGAGAATTGTACACAACCAGAATATTCTGACTAGATCTAGACTTGTATTATTTAGTTTAAGATAATGATTATAGTCTATCTTGACACAGGAGTAAGTGAAGAGGTCTGTGTTGAATCATTGACTCAACGTCCATGTTGACAATGCAGCATATGTCTGTGTTAAAATATAAAAAGATGCGTCCATTTTTATGTTCAGAGTGAGAATCCCGGTCCTGGTTTGTCCAAAGCTCCCCAGAAGCTCAGCCTGTCATAGCACAGAGGCCCCTAGCCATGAATTAGCAATGCCTTTGTTTTTGCCAGCAGAGCGGGGGACACGAGATGGGATTAATTCCCTTGCTGCAGGTGGCTTCACTGGGTCTAAGAATCAGAAGCTGATGCTGTTTCCTCCCCCTGGCAGGCAGGCTAACATGTGCAGATTGGCGTGAATACTGAACAGGAGAAGATTAAGGAGACCCGGGGGGTTTTATTTAGAAATATAAAAACAGGGGATGTCTCATGGTAGTAATAGGCAATGCACTCACCTTTTCCCCCACACTCCCAGTGGACCTTTCCGTCTTACAACTACAGCGTGAGATCGAGCAGTACCTGCAGGACGAGCGCCAGGCGGAGCGTCTTCGCGATGGCGTCCAGGCTGTGATTGCCGGTGCCACCAACGCGGGAAAAAGCAGCTTCCTCAACCTGCTCTGTAAGACTGACGCCCGCAGCCCTGTCAACGCCTAATGTGCTTTACAATCCCTAGGATGCAGTAATATGGCCCCAGTTGGCAAAAGTGCCCAGAGCTTTGAATTCAGGGGCGGTTTGATCAATGGTGTCTGCTTAAAACTGCAGTCTTCATTAAAAAGTCACCAATTAACATCCAGCTACTTGTTGCCATGTAACATTTTTGCTACATGTCGTTGTAATTTATTGTTTGAAGTGCTTTACATGTGTTCATAAGAAAACAAACCTTGTGAATGTGCGTATATTGCCAGTATAGTTTCGTGTTTTAGTCTCTAAGCATTATACATGTAAATGCCTTGGATTCATATGATAACCATGACTTATATGCTGGTAATTACAAAACTGTGCATTATTTTGCCCTTAATACTTGTGTCGATAGCTAGTTAGTATGTGCCAAAGTATGTGGGCGCATGACCATCATACCCACATCTGCTTGTTGAACATCCCATTCTTAATCCATGGGCATTAATATGGAGTTGGTTCCCCCCTTTGATGCTATAACCTCCTCTATGAAGGTTCGCACCCATTCATACACAAGAGCATTAGTTAGTTTAGGTACCGATGTTGGATAAGAAGGTCTGGTTCACAGAAAGCATTACAATTCATCCCAGAGGTGTTCAGTGGGGTTGAGTTCAGGGATCTGTACAGGAAACTCAGGTTCGTCCATGCCAACCTCAGGAAACCAAGTCTTTATGCACCTTGCTTTATGCATGGGGGCGTAGTCATGCTAAAACAGGAACAGACCGTCCCCAAACTGCTGTGACTAAGCTGGAAACATGTAATGGTCTAGAATAACTTTATATTCTGTAGCCTTAAGAGTACCCTTCACTGGAACTAAGGGGGCCGAGCCTAAACCCTGAAAAACAGCCCCTGACTGTTATTCATCTTACCCCAAACTTTACGGCTGGTACTATACTTTCCGACAGGTAGCGTTCTCCAGGCATTCACCAAACCCTCAGTCATCTGTCAGACTACCAGATAATGGAGCTTGATTCATCGCTTCAGAGAATACGTTTCACCGTTCCAGAGACAAATGGTGGTGGGCTTTACAGCCGACGCTTCCTGTTGCATGTGGTGATCTTGGGTTTTTGTGCTGACGCTCAGCTGTGGAATCTCGTTTCATGAAGCTCCCAACGAGCAGTTCTCATGCTGACGTTGCTTTCAGAGGCAGTTTGGAACTCGGTAGTGAGTGATATAACTGCGGACGGGCGATTTTTAAACGCTACACACGTCAGCACTTAGCAGTCCTGCGCCATTAGCTTGCGTGGTCTGCTGCTTCCCGGCTGAGCCGTTTTTGCTCTTAGATGCTTCCTCCTTGTAATAACAGCATTTATATTTGACTGGGCAGGTGTAGCCGGGCAGGAATTTGACAAATTGATTTATTGCAAAGATGGCATCCTATGATAGTGCCACACTGAAAATCACTCTTCAGTACAACCTGTTGTCTATACTGCTAGTGTTTGTCTATAGAGATTGCATGGATATATCCTTCCTTTTGTGCACCTCTTAGTCATGGGTAAGGCAAAAATAGCTGAACAAAACAATTCAAAGGGATGCCCTCATACTTTGGCCGTATGTTGTTAGTACAAACTTGTGCAGAACAACAAAATGAAATGGCTTGTTGTGTAACGTACTGTCTAAGGAGAAGTCTATTCCTTTTGGGTTTTGCCCTCCGCTTCTCGAAATGGTGTTCAGGACCACCAAAACTGTGTATTGGATCACTTGTCATGGAAGATGGGTAGACGAATGATAAGCAATAATGTTTTATATGGAAATTTTGTGATATATTATTGGGTAATAGTTTGAAAAGTTAAGTGGAAAAATGAAATTAATGCGGTAGCCTGTACTCATTACTCAGGTCGTCGTCCAGCAGCCATTGTTTCACCCATCGCCGGGACAACCAGGGATATAGTGGAGACGTCACTGAACATTGGTGGGTTTCCTGTGGTGCTCAGTGACACAGCTGGATTCAGAGAGACCTTGGACAGCGTGGAAATCGAAGGGGTCCGTCGAGCTAAGGAAAGGTATGGTAGAACGGGTTCACCGACTTCAGCTGACTATGGTTTTACAGTTCAGTGTCTATCAGCTGACCAGAAGGAAACTCTGATGGTAAATCACCTATGGGTTAAACAATCATATTGCTGTCAAGAACTGATATGCATGATTACAAATTTGCTTATTATGTAGATGAAAGTGAATCTTAAAGCTAGGATATCTGCAAATCCCCAAAATCAGTGAAGATTTATCTTCTGACATGGGAGTTGAAAGAACATGGTTTGTTGTGTAAGAAGTATAAGTGAGATCTGTGTCCCTCTGCACTCCTCAGGGTGGAGCTGGCCGATGTGACACTAGTGGTTGTGGATTCGACACAGCTTCCTCGGAACCATGAGAGTTTGCAGATGTTCCTCACTGATCACCTCAAGTCTATACTCTCCAATGGGGACGAGCTGACAGCTGCTCTGAAAAGGTGCCTCCTGGTCCTCAACAAGAGAGATCTGCTTTCCAAGGAGGAAGTGGATGCACTCCATACATCTGTCAGTCAGGCGCAGGGTTTACCGCCAGTCAGTCTATTGTCATGCCAGACGGGAGATGGTCTGGATGATTTTCTGGTGATTTTTCAGGATTGTATGAAAACCTTGTGAGTATTGCCGTGTATCATTCAATTTGGGGTGTTCATGTATATATGTGTGGTTTTGATGGCTGTTTTCTTCTTGAATCCCAGATGTGGAGATCCACTTACAGGTTCTCTAAGTTTGAGCCAAGCTCGACATCGCTCTCACCTGCAGCAGTGTCTGAAAGCCCTGGCTCAATACCACCATTATCGCACCTTGGACTTGGCGTTAGCAGCCGAAGGACTCCGTGTAGCTCTCACCAGCATGGGGAGGATCACAGGGAAGGTGGGAGCTGAGCAGATTTTGGATATTATCTTCAGAGACTTCTGCATAGGAAAATAGCCAGCGACTTGAGACCTGAGTCGGATAAACACAGTTATTTTGGTGAAATATTTAATATTGTTTGGTTGGCCAATAAAATTTTATTTACTGACTGCTTTTATGGCCGTCTCAGTCACTCCTGGAAAATTGAATTAGGAGATGTATTCTCCTGTGCTGATTGGTCTTCAAATTATATGTTTGTCATGGGGTGGGAGGGATTGAAGTGGCAGTATCCTCCCAATGTCCACCTGAAGTAGTCATAGTAACAAAAATAATTACTGTGATTGTTAGTATTATTTTTAGGCACCGCCAAATTGCTCCAACTGATGTTGACTTCTGAAGGCGATTTCAACGTAAAACTCAAAAAGAATTGTGCCTCTTATTCATGAAAGCATACCAAGGCTTCTACAGAAGCGAAACTATCTTTTTTACCGTGTGTCAGGCAGGTGATATAAGGTTAAAGTTTGTGAACCCTTTGGGAATACATGGATTTCTTCATGAATGGCTCCTAAACTGTGGTTTGTTCAAATTAGTCATAATAAAGTTTTATTTAATGAGCATCACACACAACATTATAGACTTCTATATTTTTATTGAACAAATGGCTTAAACAGTAAGCCTTTGATGGAATAAGTACACTACCTGACCAAAGAAAAGTGTCACACTTTAATATTTTGTTGCACTGCCTTTGTGTGAGCTGTGATTACAAGTGCACATCCATCATGATACTGTTTTGACGAGCTTATACAGTGTCTCAACATTTATTTTCGTCCAGATTTCCATAAATTTTTCACAGTGATTTTTTATTGAGGACAGGAGAGTCGAACCATTCTGTAAAGTGTTCTCCACCACATCCTAAAGACTTTCAGTGGAGTTAAGGTCAGAACCCTGTGGTGGCCAATTCATGTGTGAAAATGGTTCTTCATGCTCCCTGAATTACACTCTTTCACAATTTGAGCATGATGAATCTTGGTATTGTTGTCCTGGAATCTGCCTTTGCCATCAGGGAAGAAAAAGATCCACTGATGGGATCACCTGGTCACTTAGTAGATTCAGATACTCAACTGACTTCATTTTATTGCCGCATAACATTGCTGAGCCTAGACCAGACCATTGGCTCTTAAGTACTGTACACTGTATTTGCTTATTTAAATTCAAAGGGTGGGGTTATGGAGGGTTATGGAAGTCAAGTTAGGGTTAGGATTCCAATCAGTTCAGGTGTATTATAAGCTGCCCTGCATATCAAAAACCAGAACTCTGGTTGCCTTCTATTTAGGTGCAATATGGTCTAATTCAAAGAGATTTCATGGGACCTGAGAAGAAGAATTGCTAAAGCAGGAATGGTTACAAAGGGAGTTTTGAAGACCTGAGCCTCTATTAGTTTGCAGTCAGCCAGATGGATGGAATTCAGCATTGTTGTTGCTCTTTCTACGAGTGGGAGTCCTGCAAAGATGAGTGCAAGGCCTGCCATAGCAGCCTCAAAGGAGTGACATACAACATTAGTGTGACAGCTGTGGCTCTGGAGACAGTTCCTACACTTGATGGCCTCTTGATGGTTCATAAGTCCATCCCTGAACGTGGGTGGTGTTCATAGGGGTTACTACAGAGGAAATGACTGTTCTGCAGGAATAAAAAAACATTGTTGACCATCTCACATTTGCCAAAGACCAGTCTGAGTATATGTGAATGATCTAAAACTCAAAACACAGTATGTTATCCAGCCTGTCAATGATCTGAAACATAAGAGTCAAACAGCAACAGTGTGGCTCAAAGGAACATTTATATTTTAAGATGTTCAAATCAGAGTCCTGACCTCAGTCTCACTGAGCCATTCATGAAGGAATAATTTAATTCAAAAGATCAAGTGGCTCACAGACTTCTCAACTGAATTTAGGTGCCCTTTTACAATGTTAAGCTTCCTCTCAGTATATCTTCTTGCTGATGACCATAGCAGCATGTTCTCATTTGAGGTGCAGTGCACAGACTTGTGACTTCTACAATAGATCTGCCCCATGACATACTCATCTCTAGCTTTGATAAATTAGAGAGCTTAATATAGGAGCTGGTCAGAAATAGACCTGAAATACAATCTCTGGAATAATGCTGTGACCTTTCCAATCTGTAGTTAAAAATGTGATAGGAATTTTCCATAAATGATGTAATGCATTTGAAACTGACTGTGTCAAATTGATTTGGATGTATTTGATTTGATATTTGGTTATTCATTTTGCTCTTATTAACACATTGTTTTCTGTCATTACGAACACAATTATATTAATCCACTAATCAATGTCCTGAGATATTGAAAAGCTTCCAAGAATATATTAAGAGAACTAAGGGGATTTTTACATTCAGTGATCTACTAAATTATAAAATATACAAAAATTGTAACTGATGCTGCACTCACTGAATGAGAAATCAATCTATAGCTTTGTAGAAGATGCTTTTGTCTTGGTAAACTTGAAAGTTTCATAAGATGCTCATTATGGAGAAAAGTATTGGGATGCCAGTTAATAGGGGGTTTACATACTTTTGGACTTGGGTAATTAAACGATACTCATTGCTTAGACAGATGTATAATTAATCACACAGCCATGCAATCTTCAGCAACAAACATTGGTGGCAGAATGGGTCATGCTGAAGAGATTAGTAACTTTCAATGTGGCACTGTCACAAATTTCTGCCTTGGTTAACTGCAACTTCTATAAAGAAGAATTCAGATGTGATGTCATCGGCCACATAAACAGAAACAGACCCGAAGCCCCAACATCAATACTCAATCTCACCGATGATGTTATGGCTGAATGGCAGCAAATCCCACCAATGAAATTCAATCTAAAGTAAAGCCTTTCCCAAAGAGTGGAGGCAAAGTAGGATCAACTTCTTATTTATACCCTTGGTTTTCGAATGAAACAGGTGTCCCAATGCTTTTGTCCATATAGTGTACAAACAACTGGGGTGTTGTTTTTATTTAGAGGGTATATCCCCCCCCCCCCCCCCCTTTAAAAACTGAAATAAAATAGAATTCTTCCACCTTTGTTTACATATTCCATAATGGGGAAAAGTGAAAAGCTCTTCTAAAAACAAATAAAGGTCGATATATGTACAAACTAGTTAGTTAACATTTGATAGAATGTCTTGTTGCTTCAATTAGTGCCGTAAGTCATGTTGGGTAGGTATCAAAAAGTGTAGCATGCCTATGCTTGGGAATATTTGCCCAATTTACCCACCAGTGTAAGCTTTGTCAACTCTTCAACAGGCTGTTTCCACACTCCTTTCTTCAAGTTACTCCACAAGTTTTCAGTCAGCTTGTGAGGGTCACCTCTGGATGTTGACGTTTTAAAACTTTTGCCGCAGCACTGACACTTCAGCAGTTTGTTTTGGGTCATTGTCATGCTGGAAGGTGAAATTCTTTGACAAATCTCTGTTCTTCTGGCAGAGGAAGGCTTTTTTTCTCGGGGAATTTTAGGGTTCAGTGCTGTCTGACCTTCCTTCCCTCTTGACAAAAACATCCAAACACCCCAAGAAAGCAAAGTGATGCTTCTTCTACTCTGCTTTCCAGTCTGGATGGTGCTCTTTGGCTCCCTTCAGTCTTCACCAGATATAATCAGGGGACAAAAAGGTTGTTCATTTTCATTGAAACCATAAGTCCACCTTCCACATAGCTCTCGAATCTCATGTTTCACTGAATGTATTAAACAAGCCTCAGCATAGGTGTCTTTGGGTGTTTTTTCTGCTTGTGAGGTTGTGAATGTTCACAAGAGGCCTGCATCTCTGTGAAAGCAGCCAGAAGTGTTTGGTGGTCTCTCTAGTCACACTTCTCCTGGTCCTCACAAAGGACAAAGTGAGGTAAGAGAAGGCCTTGATGGAGCCACCTTGATTCCACTTTTTACCAATGCTCTTGATAGTCTTCCAAGACTATTGTGTCTTGACAGTTTTTAAGCCAATTATTTTTTTCTGTGCCTTGTTGCCCATTACTAAGTTAGCAGTCTGAGATGTGCCACATTTTAAGAAGCAGTCACCTTTATTCTGGAGTAACTGCTTATTCCGCTGATTGCAAGTAGAGGGCAATTATCTAGTTGATAACTGGTCATAACAAGCATATTAACAACAATGAATATTCAGGGGGTGTGCACCAGATTATTATTTTTAATGACTTTTCTCATCATGTTGACATTTAGCTTTCACAAAGATGTTGCTATTCATGTATAATTACAGGTAAAAATAATGATGTAATGTCTCATTGTTTGACTGTAAATGTTGAATATTAAAGGGTGTGTAGACTTTCCACACACATCAAAGCATACCTTAATATCGGCAGCAAATTTAAATTCTTTTATTGGATGATATACCATCAATATTGGGTTATCATTCATGCTGAATCTGTTGGGTCTACTTAGTCAGGTCAGGAATGTCTTTTGACTGGGTATTACAACCTGGTAAAATACATTGGTCTCGCGTTGCATGCATTGACGTTGATTTGAAAAACCATCTGTGCGTGAGTGGAAGGTAACACTTAGGCACTTGATGCTCTTGGTCTGCTGTTATCGGTTAGGGGGTTAAGCTGGAGGTCTGATGACACTGTGGAAAAGCACTCAGTGTCAACATATTTCCCAACACGGGGTTCGCTCAGGTGACCGCGGAGTGGCCCCTGTGCCTGGCTCTCAGTTCCACGTTTCCTCATGTTGTTCTCCCAGCAGGAAGATGAAAAAGCAGCCATCAGCATTCTGGCTGTCAAACCCTCAAGAAATCCTGTTGCTTCCCGTTCTGATTGCAGACGGTCCAGCCCAAATATCTGAAGCACTATTGTTTAAGCATTAGCGTCAGATTGTTGATTAAGTCTTAATCGGTAAGGGTTGGTGTTTCAGCTGCTATTATGCTTCAGGTGTCTGTGTCAGAAATGTTGTTTTCACAAGTGGTTAGGGGGAGTTCCTTTCTAATAGACTTTGTCTTCTATTTATATATCAATATCCCCCTCAATTAATGCACAAATCAATACCAAGCAAAATGCATCAAGAAATGGTGAATAGATTGAACCAACATAATACACAATTGCATAATTCAGCAAGGGTAGATGTATATGTTAAAGTTCTGTAAACAGAGGTGAATCAAAGATTGTTTTTTGTTTTTCACCTTAGCCTTGGTTTACTTGTCTGGTATGGATATAAAAAATGTGCCATGAAGCCTTGGAGTGTAGGAAAAATATTAGAGTTTTATCATCGCTTCAACATTGGGTGAGGAAATAACGGGTACCATTTGCATTCAGTTGAATTGAATTTTTATCTTATTAAACAGTAAAACATAGGTGTCATTTATTACACACGAGATATAATTTATTCACAGACGGCTCTCTTTAAACCAGGAGAATAATGAAAACCTGTCTAGAATTTCCAACTAATACAATAATATAAAATGCAATATAGATAATACATCATTTTATGAAAAATTAAAGCTTGGGAGATGTTCGTTCTACCGTTCTATTCAATACTGAAATGTTTATTTAGCAATGGGCATTAATGAAAACACATGGATTATTTAAAAGCAATTAAAACAAATCAGTAAAGTTTCCTTTAAAGAATTACACATATACTCTGCAAGTTTGACAGATAAGACTGGCAGTACATGAAACAATTCTGACAGTAATACATGAAAATTAATACATTTATACTACATACATGTCCTATTTATTCAATTAATTTTCAATTCAATTTTATTTATAGCAATTTCAACAAGGAGCATTGCAGCATTTATGGAATTAAAATAACTGAAATATTACATTCATAATATTCGCAGTATGGCTTGCGTAAGTAAATGCAAAATGGGTACTTTTGTATTTCATATTGCAGCAGAGAATACACCACAGTTTGGAAATGCTCTGAAGACAGAATTAAAATCAGAGAACTGGGTCACTTGGTCACAAGTAAACATAAAACTGACAGATAACAAAAATTCATGAAAAAGCATGAATGCATAAACACGTGTCTTTGGTAGATGGTCAGCAACGATGCCTATGTAGCTTGTTTACTTCATTATATATCTTCATTCAGATTAATTTTAACAATAATGATCATCTTCATCTAGCACCTTTCACACATACAATATAGTTCAAAGTGCTTTATATTTATGAGATTAATTTTAGCCCTAAGAGGATGTGTTAGAAGATGTCATAGTTTTATGTCTAAATTTCAAATAACCATTTCAGAGGTTACACTTTTTAAAAACCTAGATGTTTGATTAAAGGAAACTGAAGACGATGGAGGATTGGTTCCTGAGTACGCAGACAACCCAAAATGTCATTTTGGAGTGTAGAATATTTCTTAGAGGTCTTAGAAGTGTTCTTAAGCACAACAGCCACACACGCTTCAATAACTCAATTTACGGATTAGTTAAGGCAAGGCTTCTCTCTATCCCCAGTGTGTGTGCCGTGGTTCTCTCAAAAGTAAGTTTTTCACTACATACATTTTCTAGGTAAGCCTGATGAAAAATGTGAAAAATATACAATGCGTCTTGTATTTTTACAGGTTTTTACATCTTTTCCATTTGTCATATGTACTGATATCCTGTCCAGGGTGTACTTCAGCTTTGTACCATGTGCTGCTGTGACCCTGACACAGATAAATGGTTGGAAGATGGGTGGGTCGGATGGATGGATAGATTTGTCACATGTACACTCGGCTCAGAATACACACAGACATCATAACTAACCTTGCTAAAATTGGAGAGCATAAAGTGATGTCATTGAATATCTGTAGGTTTATAAAAGATTGATTCATTAAAAATACTATTTGTCGATGATGTACCTAAGCAGCGTGATCCTGGGTAAAGTATGACGGAAATTCCTGCTCTAGTAAGTACGATAGCCATTTCCCTTATCAGAGGTACATCCATACCCTGGCACCAAACAATGATCGGCAACTTTAATATCCACAGTAGACAGAATTCCATAATTGTTTCTGGTGAAAAATTCCAAACACTTGGAATGTATGAATGATTTTCATCAAGCTCGCCACTCTTTTTCATACTGGAAAACAAAAGGATTTAAAATGCAACCAGCAAAAAATGTTCCAGTTTAAGAAAATTAAAAGCTAACTTTAAGCAATATGAATTTAAGGAAGCAAGGTTTGTGCTAAAATGACAATTAATCATCTTGCAGGCAATTAAATATATCTAGCGTACATATATTTCCATATGTTTTTGTCTGTATTTAACATGACTTCTCTGTCATAGCCTGTAGGATTCCTCCTTCAACTTCAATTTGAAGTTCGCTTACCTCAGGGGATATAATCAGCCAGGTAGATATGCTCTGGACGAATGTCAGTGGCGTCCATTGGCTCTTGTATTTTTCTGCTCGCTTCCCAAGCTGCCAGGCTCCATCCATAACAAGTCTGTCTTCTGAGACTGCCTCTTTGTTCTGGAGACACTGGTCTGGGGCCCCAGGCTGTGTCTGTCAAGCCCGGTAGACGTTTTGTGACCGCACTGCTCGGTCAAACGTTTGTTTTCCCCCATCAGCTTGCTGCGCTGTTCTTGGATCTCAGAAACCTTTTCTCCCACCTTATCGAGGTAATGCTGGAACTTCTCCTCTACATCTTTGGAAAGGTTGGTGCAACTGGAACGAATCAGCTCAATTTGGTCCTGCTGTTTGCCACAGCTGAGGTGGAAAGTGGAGTGTGAAAACAAGTTTTCGATCCTTGATAAAAAAGCTTTGGTAACGTCCTGGATGCCCTTTAAGGGTGTTGCAAAATCCTCCTTGCAGATTTTACTATATGATTTCAATGTGTCCTCCAGGTTTGTCTTGTCCAACTGCAATCTGTCTCGAACCTTGGTAATGTCGTCCAGCTTACTTTTTAGATCTTGAACCGTCTGGGTGAAGTTGATTTTTACTTGTTTCATCATACTTTCAAGCTGTTGGTTCTTCATCCTCAGGCTTATGTCAACTGACAGAAGCGAAAAGATTCATTGCGACATTATTTTCAATGTATTTTTGCAATCTAACGTCATCATTTTAATAAGACTGTGAATTAAAAAAATCTTTAAACAACTTAGAAACATTTTTACTGAATTTTAGGTACAAACACATTCTTCAAAGCTATATCATACATGACTTACCTTGAGGAATGGTGAGCGGTGGAGGCAGGACAGGACCTTTAATAACTGTAGGACACCTCTCGCATTTCTTTTCACAATGAAGCTGCTAACATAAACGCATAGTAAAGATAATGAATGTACTGCGTACGTTTGCGATTGGTTAAAATCGGGTTAAATGATTAGTGATGTTTTAGATATTAATATACTGTCTATAACCTACATGACGAACTGATTATGAAGATCCCTGCGTAATGTAACAAACTCTCTACAATACGAGCTTCGATATTTAGTCACTGATGAAGATTTTAAATAGTTTAAACAGACAGATAATCAATTACCAAACATACAGGGAACGTTCCCACAACGTTCCTCACTACGTTCTTAACGTTGCTGTAACGTTCCCTGTTTGCTGGGTAAAGACTGAAATCAGCAACGTGACTTTACCAGTTATCATCTCTATCTCCAGTTACTCCAGATCTTCCACAACGTATCTTATTAACTTTATTTATGGTACTTCGTGGCAAAGAACATAATATTTACTTACCTTCTCTGCGGCCGCCTTATAAAGAGTCTCATTTAGGATATTTGTCTGCTGCTTGAGAAAATAGTTCTCTGTGTTGATGTTCTTGAAACTTTCTTCTAGGTCTTGGAGCCTCTTCTCCTCAGCCGACTGTTCTGGCTGTCCATATATCAAGAAGAGCACCAGGCTGACGATGATGAGAGACTGAATGAGTGAAGAGAAGAAAAACACAATCCTCACATAGTAGCCACAACTCTTGCCCTTGGACTTGGTATTCTCCTTAGTCTGCAATCCAAATGCAGAGCGTGAGAAGCTACTATTGTACATAGCTGCTTAGATTAGAGGAATTAGAGCAGGAAAAAATGAATCGTCTTCTTGGCTCCTTCACCCCAGTTCTGAGTTGACTGCTATCATATAAACTTTTCTAAATCACTGAGGGTATTTAAATTTAAGTCAGCTTTGCAAAGAGCATCCGAGAGAGATGCTGGACCAGGTTCTCTCTGCAGAGGGAACTTCTTTCAGTGTTCTTTACGACTACTGATGATCATCCACTGGTCTTCGCAAAATTCAGTCATCTCCTTTGTATAAACAACTGACAGGCACGTTTTTGCATTCAGTAGACAGACACCAAGTGGCTCTAAGTGTCATCAGGTCCATCTGCTGGTGACACGAACCTCTCCACCGCTTCCTGCAAGAGATCAACAGATCAGCCTCCAATATGACCATGCATTTAAATGATATAGCGGAGGGGCTAAGCTGCTTAAATTCACCTACAGTATGTATACCATAATATACAATAACACATCAGTCACTACTATTGTGTCTCCTGCTTGACGCTTCACGAATTTGCACGTTGTCCTTGCGCGGGGGCCATGCTAATTTTCTCTGTATCGTTCCAGTTTTAGTATACGTGCTGCCAAAGTGAACACAAGTTGAACGAAAACGTGGGCTGAAATCTGGTGCACCATTTATAAATGGTACTCCCCCTTCCCGTTTTGTGACTCTTTCCTGCTTGACCCAGCGGCTGAACGTTACAAGCGCGGGTTATCGTGACACGATGGAGACGGAAGCAGCCCGGTCTTTAATAGGTCATTGTTTGGATAATCCTAGCAGCCTTTAAAGTGTTTTGTCTTAATTGCTTATGCACTTTTTTTAAAATCGCTTTCCTTACATTTATTAATGTGGTCCCCGAAACGTTATTTCGCATAATGACGCATTAGTACTGCATAGTGGACTAATAGGGCAAATAAGTATGTCGTGGTTTCTTTGGTGTCATACGGTATGCATTAAATTTTAGGCACAGTATTCAAGAACTGAATTGTTGTATAATTACTGTATGTGTAACAAACATGACAAAATAAACAAAGCTTTGAAGAATTTAACATGAAATGATTTTTACAGTATTTAACAGAGTTACAGCTGGCATCCCATCTAGGCTGTGCCCCTGCTCTGTGCCCTGACCTTCTCACAATAGGCTCCAGGGCTCCCTGTGACCCTGTTCAGGATAAGCACTTGGAAGATGGATGGATGTAAATACCCAGATAAGAACAGATAATGGCCAAAATAATGCACTATGAAACATTTTCACCCCTTTAAATAATCATCAATTTGTCCATCACTGTTAGATTAAAGACTATCTTAGGTGTTACCTTAACAGACCAGTCCTCTACTGTAGAGCACAATAGCTGTACCCATTTCCCCGAAGGGGATGATTTAATGAGCACCTTTCTTCTGCCACAAATGAAAAGTCAGCACACTGTCCAGTGAAAAATCAGAATATTGTTCCTGAGTGCTAGGAATTTGTTGTTGTGTTGCTGAAGATCCTTTAATATTCCACTTCCACTACAGTGAGGATCTCCCATTCTTCTCTCTTATGTGACTCTGTTATAGACCAAAAACTTACTCTGTAGCTGTGGTAATAGATTGACATACACACTTAATAGCCACTAACCCTAGGTAGGACTCTGTTTAGTCTCCAGACCCACGTTAAGGGTTGATGATCTGTTTCTTTGGGGATGAACCTTGACACACCAGTGATGTACTAATCTGTTACTTTTGCACTTGTGTCCTTGGGGTTTGCTTTGAATAGTCTGCCAGTTCTACTCTGATCCCACTCATTAACAAGAGGACTGGTGCTGACTGTTTATGGCACCATCCTCTGTAAACTCGAGACACTGTAGTATTTGAACATCTCTGGAGGGCTGATTCTGAGATGCTGGAAGACGAAAATCATCCAATGTTTAAAACTGTAGGAACAGTAATCGTGTGTCATCCTTAGCAATATTCTGTGTTGAAAAATGTACTTTTGCAAACACTTTTTAGGGTTAATTATTTGGAGAAAAGCAGATGAAGTTTTGAGTCATGTGTACAATTAGCACTTGAATCACATCCAAGGTGTTCCTGGTTTTCTGGGATACATGCCAGGCTCACAGTAGCCTTGTATTGAATAATCAGATATGGAAAATTCATGGATGGACATACTATAATGCATCCATAGGTGACTCATACTTAGTTACTTCAATTCTTGAGAAAAATATTCAGAAAAACGTTATCAAGATCGCCCTCATTTCCTGAGCGCTTTCATCAGTAACATGATTTGGCAACAGTTCTTCTCCTGGTCAAGATTTCTTTCCTGAGCACAGGAGAAAAAGAGTAATGAAGCGCAGTGGGCAGTGATGACCTCTGACGCCATTTGAAGACGGGAAGAAAAAATATTCCCATAAGAACAGGAGACAGCAGTCACATTTGATCCTCAGCCTAATCATTGGCCTGATGACGTTAGGCACTGCCTCTCCTGCTGGCCAGATGTGCGAAATAGGAAAGGGAACACAGCTAAGAGTTTTCCTGTTGTCTCTGTGCCAACCTGTCTGCAGGAAGGTGTAATTCACCGAGGTGTATCAGGGGGGCGCATTCACGCATGTATGGCCTTTGTGTAGCTGCCCTTCGATAAACTTCCGAACAGAAACAGGAAACATTTGGCGAAAATTAAGATAAACATTCTGGCAGGTACTGGGAACTAGAAGCAAATCACAATATCATAAAAATGTCAGTTTATGAGAAAATTTTGATTACATTTTTTAAAATGAACTTTCTTGGAAGTTTCATGCCTCAAAATGCAAGAAAGTAATGATGAAGGGGAAAAAGTGGAATAGCTAATAATCGAAACCGTTTTGGAAGTTACATGCAAATTTTTGCGGAAGAGAAAATGGATATCTTTTCAAACATCCTAATAAGGGAGTAAACCTGAGCAGCATTGAGGTGGACAGGCCATACCAGGGACAGATCACCTCTTCAAAAATACACAATACTCCAGCTAACATAAACAGAGTGCTATTGCTAATTTCTTCTAACGAAACACTGGACAAATTGAAGTATATCTCCAAATGTTCAAAAAGACAAACCCAGATGTGGCTGCATGGTTCACTTCCTGATGCTTAATGTGCCCATGCAGCAAAACACAACAGGGCCAGGGTCCTCCGTATAAACATTAAAAAGGCGGAACGCTGGCTCCTTTTCAGTTGACGAGCAGGGGAAGAATCCTTCAAAATGTAAAACCCTTCACCTCTGCCAGTCTACATGAAAAAGAGTATGATTAAGACAACAGATGTTCATGCTGTTGGTTTTGCAAATTACGGGAATGCTATCATTTCACACTCAAAATGCTAGAACACCCAGGCATTTGTCTACCTTCTGTGAGGACATTAATAACCTGCTACTGAGTTGAATCCGGACAAACAGCCATAATCCTTACAGTAGGAGTCAGTTTACATTCATCACAACTGTGCCAATGTGACACTGCTGCCATTATGTAATACAGCAGCCATTAATACCTGTTTAAATACTACTGTATGCATACTGCCAAGACAAATATACAACGCACATCAGAACTACTCAATATCTTTAATACAGTAGTCATATTGTGTCACTCAAGTGCCGGTATGAATTTACACTACAAATGGGGAAAAAAATCCATTTCATACAGGTGCACACTTTCCAAAAATGCAAAAAGACAGCATACATCAAACTATTTAAACAAGATGGTTCATTTTTTATCTACTTAAAAAAAAAAAAACATTTTCAAAAACAAAGCAGCATTTTACAACATCTTTACAATGTGATAAATTGTATAAGCTAATTTTAATGAATCATTTTTCTATAATAAGCACAGATATTTGTAAGGGTTAGAATTTATTCCCTTTTGATCAAAAAATGTACTGGCAGTCTACATCTGTATCCTCCCATTTCTTGATCAAAGGAAAATCTTAAAAATGAGGATTTAAAATAAACAAAAGGAAAGAACTTCAAAGTACATTACAGAGACCAAAACAATCTAAGCACACAGTATTACAAGTCTAGCTGGGGAGATGTGTGAATCATTTTCATTGAGTGACTACAGGGAACTAGAGTTATCAAATGCTTCAGATGCACTGTAAATCATTGCTATGGAAACCAACTGATGCACTGGAATATCCAAAGGCTAAAATGACGAGGCATGCTTTGAAACCTGTGCCCTGCCCCCACCAACATTTCAAGGAGCAACTAGCCAATCAGACAGTGGCTTCAATCTCTTGAGGCTCCTCCCCTTCCAGCAGACTGTAGGAGGCATGGCTTTGGAAAGGCCTCTGCAGCGGATGTGCCAGCAGCTTGGCCATGCAGTTGTGGAGCTCGATGGCAGGGGCGCACAGAGACACCTCGAAGCGGTAGCACATGCCTTTGGAGTCCAGGTTCCCAAAGGAAGCATAAACGTCCTACACAGGATGATATCAAAGATCAGCCCTTCTAGAAGGCACTGTATGCATTCTTCAATAGGCAACCCAGGTGTATGGAATAGACTAGAATATACACAAACATTCTGAAACAGACATTTCAAATGGTTGGGGGGGACAAGGGTAATAAACCTTTAAATAACATCACACTTATTCTTTTATTCCCATCATCATAGCCTCATCACAATCCAGCACTTGTACACCAACTTCTGACAGTCGGCTACATCTGCATCAGTCAGACTGGGTGTGGGTTTTCCCATTACAGCCACTGCTGCACTGAATGTTGTCTTTTCACTCTACAGGCCACATGATAACACACGGAAAGCCCCTGGGCTGTTCTCATGTGGACAGACGAGACACGGCCTTTCGTGACCCGAAGCAGTACCGTCATTGTGCTGGTCCTCTGCCACTCCCGGAGGACAGGTTAACTGCTATTATTATGTGCACATAGCCACTGACTGGGTGGCTCAACTCAGGAGGCCACCTTAACAGCAGCCTGACGCCACTGGACACTTGCCTTCCAGCTACTCTCATCACCATGCTCATCAGCTCCATTGTGCAGATAAATGACATCAAAAAAGAAGTACGGGGACTGCAGCATCTTCTGTGGAAGGTGAGAAAGCACAGTATTAGACAGATAATCCATGGCCAAAAGTATGTGGACACCTGCCTGTACAAAGTCATTCCAATACCAACTATACAAGTAGGAAGTCGGTCCTCTGATTTAATTGCCTCTATTCTGGGAAGGCATTTGGCATTTACTTTAGTTATCGCTGACTGATGCTGTTATGAAGTCCTTTTCTATTTTAATTCTTGCTTCTAGACATTTCCATTAAAGAACTGATTCCCTAACAGTTTAAGGGCAAAAATCTGACAGACTGACTTGTTGGGAAGTTAACACCCTATGAGTGGCACTCTCTTCCGTATGACAAATTCCACTGCCAGTGTTCGTTACTGGAAATTGCTTAGCTGTGTGCTTAATTATACATGTTGGCAGTGAGTATCGCTTAATTAGCCAAATACACCATTTCATAGGGGTATCCACTTATTTTGGCCATACAGTGTACCTTCTAGCCATAGCACCAAAGAGTGGATGCTAAATGAGTTTTTGGTGGAGATTTTAAGACCAACGTGGAGAATGTTACTATTCACTGTGGCATATCGGTGATCACTGAAGCACTCCTGAACGACGAGCTACTCACACTGACAGCCTCAGAGGGACTGAAATGCAGTTGCCCTGCGTGGCGGCTGTAAACAAGGAGCGTCCGCACCACAAAGGGAGGTGGGATGGTCTGGACGTTCTCCATCAGCGGTAGCTCCATTTTCTGAAGGCTGTGGAAATGGACCCGGCCGGGGAAGCATCAGAACAGATCAAACTGAAAAGCACTACGACAGCAAAAAAAAAAAAAAAGCACAATAATTCCATTCAGATATGAAATGTGATTATCAAGTGACAAATGACAAAACTTACATAACATTCAGAAGGTCTTCAAGATCTGGTGAATAATATTAAGGAGAAAACTACAGCTACAGGAACAGCATCCGCCATTATCCCACGGCTACAGGAACAGTGTCCGCCATTATCCCACGGCTACAGGAACAGCGTCCGCCATTATCCCACGGCTACAGGAACAGCGTCCGCCATTATCCCACGGCTACAGGAACAGCGTCCGCCATTATCCCATGGCTACAGGAACAGTGTCTCTGGAGAGAGCAGTGTTCGGTATTAATGGCTGGCATGCAGGCAGCAAGACAAGGATACTGAAGGATTCACACGCATTCGTCTCCAGGTCGTACAGGCAGCTGCAAAGTTCCCGGGGGTCTGAGGTGAAGCCGGACAACTGAAACACACCAGGTAATAAAATTATAACAATCAAAAATTAATCAAGACTCAGCACACCACAAGATCCACCCATCCATCCATTCCATATTCACATCAGCCTGGAACTTATCCCAGGAAACGCAGAGGATACCCACGGCAGGATGATAATCCATCAAAGGGCAGGGGCACAGAGACATGAAGTCACCTGATTGCAAGTCTTCGGAATGTAGCAGGAAACGAGAAGTAGTCCACCTAGTACGGGCAGAACATGTGAAGCCCCACCCTGGGGGTGGCTAGCATTGTAGCCTCACACACAAACCACCCAGAATATCAGCTTACCCACAAAGCATCGTCATTGACGACAACGAGGGCGAATTCATGCCGTTTGTCAATCCTGTGCTTTGTCCTAACAAACATCTCAATCATCTTCTGTGAGACATTGAGGGCATTTGTCTTGGATCTGTTTTCGGGAGTGTGTTGGGGGGGGGGGGGGGGGGGGATAAAAAAACTAAAAGAGAAAAAAAAAACCCAACGAAAATATTAAATAAACAATGATTTGCGGGTTTTG
>JAACJT020000028.1:1033959-1044476 GCA_009936485.2 Gymnarchus niloticus | reverse complement strand
CCGCAACCGTTTATCTTTAGGGCTTGGGTTTTTGGGGGGGGTGGTGTTGGGTTCGTGGTGGGGGGGGGGGGGGGGGGCGGGGGGGGGGGGGGGGAATGAAAATGCAGTAACTGAACAGTAAACCACACATCAAATGTTAAATATGCAGATGACTGAGGTCTTGAATGTTACCCATTGAAAGACTCCAACTTCTGCAAGGACATCTCCTCTGACAGATCCAAACATATTATCTATACAGGAAAACCAGGATAAAACCAGAAAGCATACTATGACAAGAATATTAAGAGCAACAAACCTTATTAACTTTTAGTAATGTAGTTACTTGTACATAATTCATTCTGAAGCCTCGCAAATCTACTCTTAATTTAATAGGTGACCCTAAAAATGACATCATCTTGTTTGTGAAACAGGCTGCTCACTTCATTAATGTTAACAAATAAATAAATAAAAACGTGTGCTGTACCACTTTCTCTGGGCAGTTGACCCGAGGTGCTCTAAGCTGGAGATCTGCAGGGGGAGGCAGAGTGGGTGCTGGGGAAGCCTGAGCAGGCTTTGGCCTGTCTTTCACAGCAGACACAGGGGTGGAGACCGCTGGCAGGGCAGGGGCCACGGCTGCTGGGGCTGTAGCTGTGGAAGAGGTGGTGGTGGTGGTGGAGGAGCTGGGAGGGCCGTCATTGCTGGAGGCTTCCCCTTCACCCTCACTGCGGCTGCCCACGGCGGTCTGGGGGGCATTGCTGTTAATGCTGCGGTCCTCTGCCCCTTCGGGGTTTGAGCGAGTTCTTGGTCTTAGTTCGGCCGGTCGCTCCTCTCCGTCGGCCTGGCCTGGTTCCGACGTCTCCATTTTACCTGGCGTGGCAGCAACACAAGCAAATCTGAAAATCCAATACTCGAAGCTTTCGAGCTCATTCTAGTAAAGCCACGGATCTTCGTTAAAGTTAAGATCGTCGATAATGAAAGCTTCGACTACTATAAATTTCAGTTCCTAATATTTTAGATTTTTGATACACCCAAAAAAAAGAAAAACCGTATATGAGTATTGTACTGGCAGATGGGCTACGCTGTTATTCAAACCAGCAATCTAATAAATGATATTAATGATCTAACAGCATATGTAGAAGCAATACAAAACAGTGCAGGTGAAGGATCATTTAACAGTAGAAATTCAAGCAAATTTAAATGGAAAGTGTGTTCTGAAACAGAACAGAAAGATGTGAGCAATTAATATTTAAAACTTACGTTAACTGACTATGTCGACAATGCCAAAGATTTGATGAAATCAAAACATCCAGCGAGCTTACTATTTTATGTAGGCTGCCATCTTCTTACCCGGAAAACCGACTATGATCAGGAAGTTTGGTGACTCTGGTCATTGTAGTTCTATACGGAACGAGCTCGGAAGAATACTTTACTACACGAAATATAGTTTATAGTTTCATATATATGCATATTAATGTATCATATGTATGTTTATGTATTATATATGAAACTTCAAACACTTATATTTACATATACATTACATATAGTGTATAGTTGTATACTAAATATAGTGTACTCTATCAAAATTATATTATATAATTTTGATAGATATAATAATTGACATCTAAACAGTGAATTAAAAGGCATACACATTACTGAATACATTATTCAACATTCAGCACACAGTGAGTATTAAATCTTAGTGTATACACACACACACACGTTTGTTTTTCTAACCTTGTGGGACTTTCCATTTGTTTTTCCATGGGCTTAACTCTAATCCTAACTATGACAACTCTAACCCTAACCCAGCCCTAACCTTAACCATAAGCAATCCAACAAATTACAAGACTTCTGGCTCGTTTGGTTTTTTGATTGCATTCGCAAATTTTGATAAAATAGATTTTTCCTTTGTGGGGACATGTCAAATGTCCTCACAAGGTGAAAATGTCAGGTTTTTATTATCCTTAGGACATAAAAACCCAGTATTAAACATGGTACACACACACACACACACACACACACACACACACACACACACACACACATCCTGTACCCCATGGAATTTTCAGTACATGCACTTTTACTTTGGAGTGCAGCCAACACAGAGTTGGTCAGTGCATGGTAAGCAAGGAAGCTAGTTATAGACAATGGGTGTGTCTATCATCACAATGTTTTCAGTTTTCAAAATGCTTAATGCCTTCCTGTGACTGTAATGAGCAGACGAAACTCAGTGGTCACTAACAATGCAGATGCGGTGGTCAAAGCGCAGGCGCTCTGAGCGTGGGGAGATGGGAGCAGAGCTGCCTAGCAGACAGTGCAGGACCAAACATTAGGCTCCCAGGACCAGACAACCCTAGTAAATCACACAACTGCTGCCCCTTCACCAAAGTAAGAATTATAATGAATTTGAAGGTCGGCCATAAAGGAAACAGATAGACAAGACAAAGAAGTCATGAATGACAAAGCTGAGGTAAGTCACAAATAATCTTTCTCTTAAGGGACATACGACATGTAAGCTATTTAGCCATAATAACACATATTGTCATAACTCTGAGATTTTAGCATATTATAATGTTCTGCTATGGTAAATTCTACCTCCGGACAAAAAACGTTTCTTTGAATATGTACATTTTAAAAAACTGTGACTGATTTTCGAGGCACTAAGTCGGAAAGAGTCATTTTTCCTAAATTCGCAAAGCTTTTTAATGAATATACTGAAAACAGATTTTAGCATTAGAAGATAATTTTACCACGACTAATAACAGCCAGCAAATGCACTGGGTTTTTAACATCTTGTGCATTTGGAAACGGTTGTTTGCAAGATGGTATCATGTATTATCTCCATTCAGTGACCCTTAGTGATCCCCTCCCATCCTCCTCTTCTTCAACTAAGGTTAGAACATTGTTGTCCTAGGAGGAAGTGGGATTGCAGGATGTTTCTGTTTCCTGCCTTTCCTCTTCTCAAAACAAAGAGTATTAAAAAAAAATGCCAGTCAGGTTACAACAAACCAAGTTTTATACCCTGCTGTTAAATGACGACAATCTGATAAACATGTCTCATGTCATCTAGAACATTTAAAACCTAAGCAGGATAATATCAATGTACATTTTTAACATACAATTTATTTTTAGTCAACCAAACTCAATTAATTTCTAAATCCGTAGCAGATGCCAGTACTAACTTGTAATGCCTAAAAATTACGAATCCATTTCCCTTCAGGATTCTGGGACCCAGGGGTTTCACCCTTCAGGGGAGGTCTTAAAATGTGAGGAAGAGACCATAGACTCAAGACATCCTTCACAGCTGGAGCTGGCCCAGTGTGAAGCAGATGTAGGATCTTTGCTGAGAGTCATAGCAGAGCTAAATGAGAAAATGACTGTGTTACAAACACCCAGGTATAACATATTATAAAAGTAAATGACTTTCACTTTGTACCCATTCTGTATTCAAATTGTACAAATCTAAGTGAAAAGTGTCCCTTGCAATAGACATGAAGTGTTGCATAATGCTGGAGTCTTTTACTACAGGTGTTTAGACAACAGTACCTTGCAAGAAAAAGTAGCATCCACTGATCCCAGTTCAGTGTCTCCAGCTCTCCAAAAGGATACACATACTCCATCTAAGACTTCAGTAACTAAAAAAGGTAGGCATGTATATATTTTATAGAAAGTTCATGCATCTCTGTATTTATTCTTTATTTTGAGTGATTTCAGTTTTCTGGATGCCTTTTAAGCAAATAAAAAGTAGAGATGGGAAGAAGATTCATTATATTCCTTGAGAACTTTAGCACTGTAGCTTTTAGCCTGATGATAATTAGACAAGGAAATGATCTTTTGAGAAGCTGTTGTGCATAAGTATCATGGTGTTCTGTATTCAAATGATGTCCTTCAGAAGATAGTGTTGAACTGTGGACACAGCTGCAGGGAGTTTTGGATGCTCTAGAGAGTTCCATCGAACGAGGGAGAGCTTGGGTCACTCCTTATATTTCCCACAAAAATGAAAAACCCACACAACATCTGACTGCAGCTACAGAGAGCTGGGTCAAGGTCACACAGGTATGGCATGAAGAAAATTCAAACACTGCTCTCATTGTTTAAATTCTTGTCTAAGGTTCTATTACTGAATTCTTTTGGCTCAGATCCTCGACGAGATGGAGAGAGAATTCGGAATCTCATACTCGTCTGAAATGCCAGCTGAGGAGCGGCAGAAATACCAGAAAGATGTCCTCTCTCTGCACAAACACAACTGCAGCCTACGTGCTACTCTGCATTGCCGGGAGGAGGAGCTAGACAGGTCAAAGGTCACACTGAGTGGGTTGGAGGAAGAGAGGAGTAGGCTGCAAGCAAAGGTTTGTAGTACTGTGCCATGTGCTGTGTTCACTCAGGATACTGTAATGCTTTTTATACACTGACATAGGTCTTGGCTCCTGCCTTGGTTCATAGCACAGGTGCTTCTGAAGACAAACCTAAACTCCTCTCTTAGGATTACGTATCATGCAGCAATACTCCGTATCTCTTACTACAGATAATGCAAGTTAATAAAAACTGAACGTTATTCAGTAAAGCACATCATTCAGTTTTATTCATCTGAGGGGCCAATGAGTCATGAGGCATGTAATCAATACGTATAGTAAGCCTTGTGTATTACTTCTGACTAATTTTAGAACCTAAGTCTCTTTTAATTGGAGGTGCTATTTGAGTGACTGTTCCCACCAACATCACTGAATCCCCGAATAATGTCACTCTCATTTCTTATTGTGAATGGCTTGCAGATACTCACCCTTCAAGTAAAGCTGCCAGCCAGGGACAGCCTGTCCCCTCCCACAAGTCCTTCCAGTTCATCGAGTGAGGCTTGGAGTCCCTGTTGGGTGACACCCCCCTACCCTGGATCACCTCTGATGTCAAAGCAGTCCCCCAGCGCTTTTCCTGCCCTATCCACCGGGGGAAGCACTCCTTCTCCCAGCACTCGCAACCCCAGTGTGAGCAACCTGAAGGCCGACATGGACCGTCTTCAGAGGTGCGACCATGAGCAAAGCAGCTATCTCTCTGGATCCCCGAGAGCATCTTAACGTTGGCACTGCTTTGTGGTCTCGTCTTGTAGGTGTATCGAAAGACTAAGGGCACGGAATGAGCGCCTGTCTGCTGCTCTGGAAAGGAGGAAGTGGGAGTCTGAGCAGATGAGCATGGTACTCAACAGACATGAGGCCGACAACGCTGCCTTGCAAATGGCGCTGAAGTATAGGTGAGTTACAGACTTTGCTTCTGTGGCTAACTACTGGGATGTATTCTGAGTTGATTTGAAGTTTCTTTAGCTTTACTGCATTGGTTTTCTCCGCAAATTGGTGCATATACTGTATATCAGATGCGTCGGTTGTCATCATCTCTGTGACTGACAGTGAGGACTGTGAGGAAGCCTATGGCCAGCTCTTGTCACTACGCGAAGTGAAGAGACACCTCAGGGAAACAGCAGGTGCATCACTCTATATGGAGTTTCCAAGTGTTTTGGTGTGTGCCTGTAATGAACGTGTAAACTCACACGCTTACCTTTACGATTTCATTCTGCACCTTCAGAGGATGAAAACCAGCAGCCTGGGAGGAGAGAGACTGGGCAGACATCAGCGTGTCCACCAGGTGGAGCCCAAGTGGCTGTTGAGCAAAACAGGTGGGAAGTGTTCCCAATCCACTTGCAAAAATAAACATTTTAAAATATGAATTTTACCCAGCTGGATCATTTTCTTTGGCAGAAAAAATAAATTAGAATACCATCTAGTCAGTGGTATGTGTGTAACAAACTGGCTTTCAAAGTATAGCATTATAGATTTGGTTGTTTGAATTCTGACCTGACACAGGAAGTTGTTAAATCTGAGAATCAGATGCAGTAAAATTTTTTTTCCAGAAAAAACAGTTTGCATTCATTGATACATTTCCACCCCAATATGCTTGCCTACTTGTGTCATCCACCCTTCTGTATTTCCACACATTAATCTAACACAGGTGTACTTGTGTGGTATATAATGTACAGTATCTAAAATGGGTTTAGGTATATGGATGTTGCATTGCACTAATGGTGAAAACATCTGTTTAGTGCCAGGCATTTAATTGGTTTCCATGATCGCTCTATAATGAGGGCCAATATGATGAATGGCATCACACTGTGAATCCTCACTTGAAAAATAACAACGGTAAACAACGGACAGAACTAGATTGCCTAACAGAGACATTCAAACATACGGGGTTTGTATCAGAAAGGGTATTTCCTCCCAGGCTTGTGTTCTACTGTAATCAACAACATCTGATTAACAGATGATTGCAATGTGCATGTGTTTGTGTTGAAGTTCCAGTTAATGGTCTCCTTGGTGTGCTGAATATTGCTGCACGATGAATTTATTTAGATTGGATAGATGCCTATTGCCAGAATGACCCCAGAATAGTAACAAGACCACATTTAGGAAAACCACAAGAGTAGGGTGACTGCCAGGCTTCGGTATAAACGAATTTGAGGTGTTAGTACTCATTAGTTCAACCATTCTGAGCAGGATAAACAGATAGAACATTGGATGGATGGATGGATGGATAGCTAATTAGGATTATATTACTATATTTAAAAATTCTTTACCTTTTGTTTAAACTCACTAGGAAAATGCATTATATTACAAATGTACATGCACTCCACTTTCGCATGAATTTTATTTAAACAATTGAGTTTAATGCTAGTAGAGTAAATGCTATTTCTGTCCATTAATACTTTGCTGGCTGCGTCTATTTTATCTATTAGGGCTGAATGCATTCATTCAGCATTCATCTTGGTTATGCTCTTTCATACATGGATGGTAGTAAATATTTCAAAAGCACCAGCACTACCAGTAGTGAATATTCCAAAGCAAGCTGATCCATCCATCCATCCATCCATCCATCCATAAAACCACAGTGAGCGTATCCTAGAATGTGCAAGGCAAGTAACCAACCCGAATATATGATTTTAAGCTATTTAAGTTTTTTGACTGCATTCACAAATTTCTCTGAAATTAAGCTTTCCCTCGTAGGGATATAAGAAATATCCCCACAAGGTAAAAAGAAAACAGGTTTTCATTCCTCCAGGGGACATTGTCTCTCCAAAATGTGATAATAAACATGTCGAACAACACACACCCACATACACACACGTGCACAATCATAGCTGGGAGCCTGAAACTAACCCCTATCTTTTCAGTGTTACTCACTGCCTCTTCCTTGCTGGTGCAAAACAACAATAAATATTTATGACAGCATTGTTGCACTAATAATGTAAAGCAGTAACTTTGGCCACGGATAAATTGACTCTGCTATGTTTCATCAGGGTGCTGTCATCCACGCTGCTGGAGCAAGAGGATGCCATTCGGGAAAGAATCTCGAGCCTGAAACGAGACAGGGCTACGGTGTGCATCCCAGAGCTTAAGCCGACCGGAGAGGGCAAACTGAGCCCTGACACAGGCACCCTCGCTCGATACGGAGATCAGGATCATGCAAGGCCTCGCAATGCCAAGAAGGAGAAGGCCGCTCTTCTGTATGACCTGGTGATCGTCAGGGTTGGTGTTGTCTGCACTTTGTTCGGCGGTTGCACCGGGGCCTCGTGATCTGATGCATGCGAGCAGCATCTCTGTTCGGAACGCTCAGACTGGCACGGAGGTGAAACATTCCAGATTCTGTGTGTGCCTGAATGTACTAAGGAGTAATGTCTTCCTACCCAGCAACCAGGCAACGGTCCCACAACGTCCAATAATGTTCTCATTATGTTCTTAATGTTCCTGTAATGTACCTGTAACGTTCCCTGTTTGCTGGGTAGGAGGAGATGTCAGAGTTACGCGGGATGATCCGACTCATGGAACGAGAAAGACGTTACCTGGAGTGGACGGTGATGGCGCAGAAGGAGCAGGACGTGGCCTGGACGCTCATCGCCGACTGTCTGAGGGACGAGCTAGAGGACAGACAAACAGAGGGGCGGGTAAGGTCATCAGGGATGACACACAGTCTCAGACTCGTACTTCCCGCTCTTGATATTCTTTAGTGTAGACTAAGTCTTCTCACCTGTGCCTTCGAATTAGTAAATCAGAAATTCTAGTTTGCTCTTGTTGTTTAAGCTGTTTCCATCTTTAAATTGCTTTTTTTCTGCAATTTGAGAAGTTTGCTAGTAAGGGGCCCCCATTGCATTGTGGGAGAGATGTCCCTGGTCCCCGTAATCGCACCATCACTCGTGAGATCCATGCGGCACTGCAACGGTGAGAAAATTTGAAGCAGACATCAATTTTCCACCACCTGTTACAAAGCTGACTACATAATACATACGACACAACATGTCCTAATCTCAGGAACAATGCAAGACATGAAAAACAGTGTTTACTTCGAGAAGCCATTTAACTGATCATTGCCACTTCAGCCAATGTTAGTAACCATTGCTGAAATCTGTTGCCAAGCTTTAGATAGTTGCTTAGAAACAGAGCACAGATGTTTCCATTGATTGTAATTGTGTGACTGTTCCATGGTTAAAAGCCAAAAGGAATAGACAACAGAAAGTAAAGGGTAAATGCTTTTGGAAATGTTTAAATCACAAACAGTGCTGCATGTCACTGAGTGTATTACTGAGGTCATTTGTCCCTGCAGCAAGCAGCTTTTAAAGAAACGAGTGGTTGCCCTTTGTGAGTCACTGGATGCTGCGCTTGCAGACAGCGCCACACGAAGGAGATACTGTGAAGAGGAAATGGCACAGCTTGCGCACACACATAGGTACAGGCCACAGCTTTCCCTACAGCTGATGCACAAGAACAATCCCAGTGCTCATTAGTATAGGTCGTTAAATCCTCTGTGGTTTAAATTAGCATGCAACACAAGGATCCCTTAAAAAATGGGTTGGCCTTTAAGACAGCTACAGAATTCCATCCATCCATCCATCCATCCATCCATCCATCCATCCATTCTTCTCTCAGCTGTTTGCTTAGCACAGGGTCATGGTGAGCATGGAGCCTACTCCAGGAATCACAGGACAGAGGACAGCCCATAGGGGGCGTCAGCACATCGCAGGGAACGTGCAGACTATGGGCAGTTTAGAGAGCAATTCATCTAAGAGAATATGCTAACCTTACATCAAGAGAGTGGGAGTGACATCCAAACAGACAATGATACATCCTGAACCAGCACACTGCGGCCTTCCATTCAGCAACAATAGATAACATTAATGCAGTCCTGCTGTGCCCGATAGCAAAACCACTGGCACGTACCGAAGCATGCGCAGGAAGTACCAGGAGCAGCTGTGGAGGCTGGATTGCCAGGCCATGGCCATGTCTGAGCGGCATGCCAGTCAGATCGCTGCTCTCAAGGCCAGGCTGGAGGCCCTGGAGTCGAGGAGAGAGGAGACGGTGCTCTGAACTGAAACAGCCCAAAGAGAATGCACCTTCCAGCAATGAGCTCAGGAAACTGATGCACCGGAACCTCACTCTGGCAGCTTCTGTGGGGGGGGACGCCGGGTTTCCAAAAACACTGGATCTCGTAAACATGATCTGGTCTTTAAGGGCTGTGCTGGGACTGTGTTTATGCAAACTGAATCCCTGGAAACGTGTCTGCAGTTCCACAATTACACGGCGACCTTTCCATTATATTTGGCATTGATGACATAACAGAAATGTTAAATGCGAGCTCGTTTGCGTAACGTCTGCGCCCTGTCATGCCAAGTTTGAAAAGATATTATAGTGGCATTTCCCCTTTTTGAAAAAAAGAAATCTTGGATGAAAAGGTTGTATTTAATAGACAAATTCTATCATTAACTATTAATGTTTGCTTTGACATAGGCTATAAAAAGTTGTGGTATGAGGGATCTTGATTCATCTGAGTCTGAGAATACATAAAACACCATGAATTTACTTGTACGTCACTCCATCATAACAACGGAAGAATATGGGGATGAACGAGAGGGGGAAAACCTGGTCTGACAATGCGTCTTTCAGTTTTGGGGTTTTAAAGCCCCGCCTTCCGTGTGGGGGGTGGAGTACCCTGTCCCATGGTCTCCCATGGCTTACTTCTGGCAGCTGATTTCTTTCCCTGGAGAATCTGGAGAGGTCAAGTGTCACTGCCATGAGGGTCACGGGATGGCCCAGTGTTCGTGTGGAAGTCTGAAAAGAAGTTCAGAAGGTCAGAATATCCTCTGAGGATTTCAATGCCTGGCTTGGCTCAGCCAGTTGTTAACTGCTGCAACTCAAGGTTTCCTGCATGTACTTTAACTTTGAAGTTTTCTGTCTTGTTATTATATAATATATAAAAATGTCAAGTTCCTAATCATCTTCATAACCATATTGAGCAGAAATGTCATCCTTATTTCCCATGAAAAGCAGGAGTGTTAAAATGCGATACATCTGCTAAACTAGTCAATGAGTATAAGAAGTTTACAGAGAGGAGAAGCCCTGGAGAAGAGCTTGTAACCCCTTGTGACATGGAAAAGTGTGGGGGGGGGGGGGGGGGGGGTACATGAAACCTGGGCAAAAGAGCCGCAACCTTTATCAGATTATCACAGC
>JAACJT020000028.1:1013350-1031835 GCA_009936485.2 Gymnarchus niloticus | reverse complement strand
CGGGACATGTAAGGAACACATACAAAACCCGCAACCTCACGTGGGTCCAGGGGGTCCTCGCGTTCCTCCTACGCAAGTCCCCATGAGGCCGGGGGGTGTTGGTTTGATCCGTCTTACATGACACCTGTGCAAAAGAGCTTCAACCTTTATCAGATTATCACAGCAGCTGGGGAATGGGGAGCATTGCAGCGACACCATCACCCCCAAACGCAGGCCTCTGACCCATGGGAGTTAAGGGCTTACGTTGACTCCCAGCATTCTATTCTCATTCAAATAAGTTGCTGTGGTGAGCGATCTGGGCCCCGGCCCCTCCCCCGCTGGGTCCTGCCTTCCTCTCACTCACATGCCTCTCCTGAGATCACTCCTTCACTCTGTCTCAGTGTCAAATGAATGGAGGTGAATATTAGGCCAGCTTTGGGGGGTCACGTTCTACTTTGCCTTAGCCCCCCGCTAAATTGTGAAATGCACACAGACGTCCAGCACAGTCCCCACCAGCACCCCCGAGTCAATGGCGCTCTGTGACACACGGTGACTCCTCATCCTTAATGGATGCTATCAGTAACTTTACAGGCGCGCTAAGTATTCCAAGGGATGGACGAGATCTACCTCACCCTCCTCTCAAGTCATTCAGAAGAGTGTGCATGTTTCCATGTGTAAGCTGTTTAGGACATTACGTGCTGAGGCAAAAAGATAAAGCCCTTAACACCAAATGGCACAGGGGTGAGGAGATTAGAGGTGGCAGAGATCCCATCCTATTAACTTTTATTGCCTAATCTGAGTCTTCTTAAGGATGACCTTCCCTGCCATGTCAGCTTAGGTAAATACTGTAGAACAAGTGTCTAAAATACTGAGCTTCTTATGAAATGGCAGAATTGAGATGGATTAGAAGACACACCAACCATAATTTCACATTTTACTTTTTAGTACTAATTACTACCAAGGTAATATATAAAATACTTTTCTGCACCAAAGTAGTCTTTTACTAAAAAGAAGTTTGCTTTTTGTTAAATTAATTCTATAAGCGCTTGACCAGTACAGGGTCACAGTGTATAAAAAATTTTAAGTGTTAAATGAAGGTAAACTTTACAATGAATATTTTTGGTAAGACTACAAGTGAAGTTGAACCAGAGTCATGTGACTTAATGCTGTCTTATGCTTGGACAGTGAATTGGGGCAGACCAGAAAACCAAGATTACTACACCTCACCTCAAAATGGCCACCTTGACAAGAACTAGACAATGGAACTGCTGGTTAGTTACTTGCCTAGTTTGCTCATGTAGACCTTGGTCAGAACCTTGATTAAAAAATAAGCAGGCTTTTGTGCCATGTTTGTGTAAGGGCATTAATTTACTTGCTTTAGTATAACATTTCAATTTCACGTTAAATGAAACCGACTAAATTAAATGGGGTGGTGTGCAGCTCAGTGGGATTGGGATCTGTACCCATGTGCAGAAGGTTGTGGGTTTGAATCTATTTGCTGGCAGAGTAATCATCTTATCGTTGAGCCCTTGAGCAAGATCCTTAGCTTGTACTACTCTGTGGGTGCTAGATGTTGGCTGACCCTGTTCTTGCATCCCAAACTTTCCTCACTTGTATGTTATCTGGGACAAAAGCATCTGCTAAATAAATGTAATGTAAAACCAGCCACACAATGTAAGTGTGGGTCTTCTGGATTTTTCTGTTGAGTGAAAGTGTGGATAGATACTTTGCTGGATACTCCAGGCTGTGGTCACCTTCCTCTCCTCTCACCACGGCAGATGTTTGTCTTTAGCTAACTCTGGGAGCCTATTTGTTTAATGCTGCTTGGCCATTCTTACGAGGTCAAAGGTCCACAGGGTCTGTGAGAACGGCTGATTTGGGGGGCCAAAGGGCAATGTGGAAAAATAGGTGGTGGTGGGGGATATAAGTCATGTGTTCACTTTAAAAAAAAGGGGTTTAAGCTTGAGTGATGGTTAAAGTTTAAACCCATACTCCAAATTCCTACGCACTTCCTGAAGTGCCAAGATTTTCCCACAGGCTTTTTCAGAAATTCATGGAAAAAAAATATACTTTGATTGACTATGAGGCATTGGGCATGTGTCTTAGGAATCAAAAGCAGTTAAAAAATGTGAAAAGAAGCTGAAATGATGATCATTATTATTATTGTTATGTGCCATGACCTCAACATCAGCTCATGCTGACCATACAAATGACATTCCTCCAGAAACCCATGACCCTGGCTTGTCAGGCTTCCCAAAGACAAGCTCATCGTTGTGCTGTCTGAGTCGATCTACCTTATCACCTGTCCTCCTATTTTTGCTTTACCATCAATTTTCCCTAAGCATTATGGTATACTCTGTTGCACAGGGTATTCACACAAATGCCAAAAAATAAAGCTGCCAGTTATTACTGCATCAAGTAATAAACAACCATAACATTTTCCTTTTTCTGAAGAAAAGTGCCGAGGAAGGTCTTCAAATGAAGGAAATGGCCGAAAGAATCATGATGACACGTGGGGGCAGCAGCAGGTCACGCGCTGGGCTCTGCGTGTACAGCTGGGATTCGTCAGGGTTGGTGTTTGCGCGGCCAGTAGGCCTGTTGTTGTGCCCCTCTAGGAATTTATGGACTGGGCTTTGCCGGACTGCCGAGCAGCTGCATTCCTCACCGCCGGTTCAAAGGCCAACCCGTCCCATCCAGCAACATACACCCTGCAAAGCTCTCCAACAACTCAGTGAGAGGCAGAGAAAACAAACAGTAAAAATAGACCATGGCTCCAGTTTCTCTTGACAGCTTAAGATACAGTGAAAGGAAAAAGTGAACAGCTTTTTTGTCTGATTCTAAGAAGCAACCTAGCTTCTAATTATTTATTCTTGATCTCAAACCAAATTCATTTATATACTAATTTATGTACTACCTCCATCACATCATCTAGTAGAATGAATCTGCTTAGCCACAGCTCTGTGTTCCATGTAAAAACAGACTTCGTCCATTTAAGCTGAATTCTGGGGGAATTCCATCTGAAATAGGCATGGAATGATGTAAAATGACTGTCTTTTTTATGGAGGAAGGTACTAAAGTAGATATTACTTAACTAAACAGAATGATTGGGTCACAGGTGAATTTCAACACTAAGCTACCAACATATTTTGTTTACTTGTTCTAATTACAGGTGAGGGATTTTTATTTCACATCATACTTACTTTTCTCTTTTAGAAACAAGCTTGTCAATAAGATAAATATATTTAGAACTTCTCATACCTACATATGCCCTCTCAACAAATCGTGATAACAAAACCATATGACCTGGGGGGTCTTTGGCTCAGCATACCGCATTGTTTATTTTTTTTCCCTCCCCGTTTGAATGCGTTAGCTGCAGCTGTCGTGAGAGCCCAGCTAATGCCTGAGTTAGCCTTTGTAGGATGGAGTGCCCCTCCTTTCCTATCTTGTATTCGATGCAAGAAATTTAGAAAAAAGAGGACATCTCTGAAGACTTCTATAATTCATAACCTGCTGTGGAAAGTCTTGTATCTTAGCGCATGTCGCACAGGTCCGTATAACAGGAGCAGTGCAGCGTGTGGTGTGAGGCATATCGCTGGCTGGCCAGGGGCTGTGCTTTTTGGCAGGGCTGGGGTTAACTGCTTTGCCGTGCGCTGGTCTTAGGGCATTAGAAAGCCGCACATTCTTTCTGAATATGTGCAGCCCTCGACAGCCCACTCCCTGCTCTTTGACTCCAATGTCCATATAAGGCATGGAGCACCATGGCAACCAAAGGGCTTGAATAGTAGTGTCAAATCCCCTAGCAGACAGACACATGCTCACTCCCCTCCCGCTCACCATGCGTATGAGAAAGGAGAGAGAGGGAGGGAGAGAGGCAGAGAGAGAGAGAGAGAGAGAGAGAGAGGGAGAGAGAGAGAGAGAGAGAAAGAGACAGAGACAGAGAGAGAACAGAGAAGCAGTGAAGAAGCAGCTCATCGGCTGCTTGAAACAGCAGCCAGCCAGATTACGGTCTTGCTTCATTTTCAAATGGTAAATTAAATGAAGGCTCACCGGAGTGGAAAAAAAGAGTGCACTGAAAAGAAAGCTACAGCTCTCCCCGGAGACTAAGTCAGGGGAAGGTAGGAGGCTTAGGCCTTGAGCCGTCACCGCACAGCAGGCAAGCACGGAACAAATAAGAAGCGGAGCCTCACAGGGACATCGAAGAAGCAGGACCCCTTTGATGGCACTGCTTCGTTTTTTTTAACTTTCCCTTTAGAAGCAGAGTGACCCCGAAGCGAGGCAGAAAGGAAGCAGAGACATTCTAGCCGTTCTTCGTGAGAAGAGACAGAGCAGATACTTCCTTGAACTTTGCTCCTGTTTTACAGAGCAAGAGTCAAGGCAGCGGCAGAGGGAGCTGTCTATTTTCTCGTCCTCCGTTTCTGCCTGCTGCCTTTATCCCATATTTAGCACGGACTGCTGACCTGGAAGATTATTTTGCTGCCCAGAGGAAGTCTGGGAAACCCACGTGTTAAGTGGGTGCTCTCAGCTCTCTGAATCTCAGCCTGCCATTGGTGGAAGTTTCGGTTGGACCACCCGCAAAAATCATTCATTACACCCCAAAGTTCTACCGACTCGGGCAGCAGTGCCATATTTTTACCGATATTTGTCTTTGAGATTCTGTTGTTTCTTGCTCTGTTTTTTGCTTGCGTGTTTCCTTTTGTGCCGGCTGGTGGAAGTGCATTTATGAAAGTGGTGCTCAGTAACAACCGGTCTGACGAGTTTAGGAAAGGTGTTTTCTTTTTGCTTGTTCTCTGAGAGTGTGCTGTTTGCCTGTTTCCCTGGGAGTCGAGTGAAGGGCCTGAGTCGTTTCTGCAGTTCTGATCGAGGTGCCCAATGCCGCTGCTCCTCAAAATGTACGGTTATTAGGAAGACTTTTTTCAGAATAAATGTCAATGTGTAATTTATTGTTTCCTGTGGAAACAGCAAACCGGCTCCCCTGTCTTGCCTGTGTTTGTCTGTAGCTGTTAAAAAGGCTGCGGTATAAAGTCAATTTTTGAATGTGTTGATAGAGAGAAAGAAGGTTGAGGGCAAGGGTTCGAAACTGAGGTTGAGTGATTACATAGGGTTCAACATGTCATAGATCAGCAGGAGAAAAAAATGATTTGTTTGACTTAAAGATTTTACTACTTAAATAGCTGAAATACCAGCAATCATTTCTTATTTGTTATTGCATTTGTTTATTATTTTATTTTGGCTGCATATGCAAAATTTGACTGACAGTTAGCTTTAGTATTTCATTTAATAAGTTTAATCAGCAGTGACACGGAACACCGGCGCTCCGGCTCGGCTGGGGCAAGAGGTGTCGCTTCCCTGGTTTAGTGATGGCCATGGTGAGCGGGGGGTGGGGAGACCCCAACGGGGACACCAATGGACTGGGGGAGAAAGGCTACCTACGGGCCGACGAGGATGATGGCTCGCCCCAGGCAGGCAGCAGTGACGTCGAAGTGGGCGAGGATGACAAGGCCTGCTCTGTGGACTGTGTCGTTTGCGGTGACAAGTCCAGTGGCAAGCACTACGGCGTCTTCACCTGTGAGGGCTGCAAAAGCTTCTTCAAGAGGAGCATCCGTCGAAACCTCAGCTACACCTGCAGGTGAGGCACAGCCTGCCTCCCCGCCACCTCCTGAGTGAAGATTGTCATATGTGTGCATTTAAATTTCACTGTAAACGGAAAAAGATGAAAATGAATGCTGACTGTTTAAAGGACATAACAGCATATCAAAAACCGTTTACAACAGCGTAGTTCAGATGCATTTAACTAGAAAGAGGAGAAGAGTGATGAGTTTTCAAAAGAATTATCTAAGCTACACTGCATTTCATTCTAGGTGATATTTCATTTGCCATGGAAGGCTGTTTATGTGTTATGTACATTTTCAGAATTCGAACATACAGGGCAGCTGCATAAAATACGAACTTGTTGAAAATTTGAATTTAACAGGTTAATAAATTCATTCTTTTTAAATTGTGCCCCTTTTCCACCAGCAAGGTAACGGTGCCTGTACCAATTCCGTGTGTTTCCACCGAAAAACAACTGGCGCCAGTGCCGAAAAACTGGTTCGTTAACCGGCACCTAAAACTTGCTGGTGTGGAACCAGGTACGCGTAACGTGAAGTGCTGAGGAGTGGGACAGTACTGCACAGATATACTGTGCTGGGTTCTCCATTAGCAAGTACCGTTAGCATCACGGGCTTTTCAACATTAAATTTTGATCTGAATTTCAAACAATGAATGAGTTGTCTTTGGATGAAGGAAGTGCTTGATGCAACTTTTGAATCTTTCATACTGACAACACAACCTTAAATATCAGCCTGTGCCGAGCTGATAGTCTTTTTGGTTTTTCGGCTTAAACAACTTTTAAGCGTTTGCATACCGTATGTAATATAGCCATCTAAGGAAATGAAAAACTGTGATAACTCCATTCCCCCAAAGGCATAACTACGAAACAAAGTTACTTTTTTTTCAGTAATCGGTCCGGTGCTTTTTATGGTCGGTGTCGGACAGATACCGATACTGAATATTGGATGATCACATTCCCAGCATGGATATAAAAATACACGGTTAAAGCTAGGAGTAATGCTTGGAAACAGAGGATGCGGTCCCCAATGGTTGCTTTTGCGTTGCCAGGGCAAGTCAGTGACATAGTTGTGACATTGTCACCTCAAATTTGACTCTGAAGGCGGTGGAAATGCGGGTTGGCCTGCAGTAGGCTTGTTTACTGAACCAGCACTGCCATGGGCACCCACGGTTCGCTGGTGGAAAAGGGGTAAAATATGGAATCATTCAAAATATTTGTTGGATTTCTTTTGCTTCGGGCACCTTTTATCTTCCCAGGATATTTATGTTGACCATCTGTAGCGGTTAAGTTTTTCAGCTTGGTCAGAAGGGGAAGTTTTACTGATCAAACATTGGTGCACTTAAAACAATGGATAGGTTGTAGGTAAAGTCTGTTTAATTGAGGAGGGCACTCTGATCAAAGACGTCAAAATGGAATTCTGACAGCCTGTTCAACCACAATATAGGTCAAATCGGGAATGCCAGATTGACCAGCATCACCGTAACCAGTGCCAGTACTGCCGACTGAAGAAGTGCTTCCGTGTCGGTATGCGTAAAGAAGGTAACTATCCCAGGAAAACAGGCGTTCTGCTCGGCACGACCCAGGAGCAGGAGAACCCTTACCTTTATGACGTGCTTCTCATCCATAGTTTTTAATAAGACATCCATAGCAAACACGCCGCACTTAAATACAATTTTAAGCAATGAACAGTTGTGGTTGCTGTATACTTGTTGCCATAGTTATGATCTTGTTGATTCTAAGAAATTACCTGCATGTTCCAAAAGATTTAATGGAAAAGTATGTTTACATGATGCATTGTGATCACTTGTCACAGCTGAGATGATGCAGTGTTATCGCTATATTCAGAAGGATGGCTGGGTTATAGCGTGGTACAGCTAAATAAGCAGCACTTGACCAGTGTAACTCAGAAGTACGTAATACATTTAGACACGTTGCCCTGTGAGAGACTGGTTTCCCATCTCAGATGTTTCCCAGCCTGGAGAAGCGGTTGGACAAAGGATGGGTGGATTTATATACTTGAGTGATAGACCCTGTCATCTGTGTTTCATAGAGCTGGTCAAACATAAGCATGACTGACTTATAAACAGGGTAAACACCAGAATTCATGGGCATAGTGTTGGTTTACTACGTAAATATAAAGAATCAGGAAAGATTCAGAAGTACAGGACCTATTTCCTCCGTGTATGGAATGACGCACAGACCTCTTCAAAACATGTGACGTTAGTGCAAATCGTCCTAGTTTTGCCTTGTGCTTTGGGTCAGGAGGGTATGCTGTGCCCCAGGATGAACTTCTGAACCATCTACTCAGCACTGCTGTTACAGAGGGGTTACTAATTCTGTCCTCTTAGCATGAACACGGCTGAATGCTCCCTGTGACAACGTAAGGAAGGCAGACACAGCTATGCCATGTCAGTTCAAATCAAAGGAAGAATTTTATTTACTGTGGTAAAATTTATCGGTCTTTAAAACGCCATTGCGTGACTATTGTACAGAATAGTCAACGGTAAAGACAACCCAGATCAGTATGGAATAGTCACAAATTGACAAAAGTTAGGTACATTTTTCAGCAAATCTTTTATTTATAATATAGTATCAGAAAATGTGAGGAAACGAGTTTGCTACATTTCTGTTCAGCACTAGTGTGTGTCTTTCACACGTAAGTTTCCATTCAGCACTAGCGTGTCTGTCCATTTACATGTAAGTAAATTTCCATTCAGCACTGACATCCCTCCCTCACCAAGAGAGGACTATATTGTAAATAATTATCTTTTTGCACTGTGCCTCAAGCTGCAGTTATTTGTATAACAGCATGGCAGCAAGTTGTTAATTTAGAATAAGTGTGCTTCTCCTCTTGTCCCGCTCCTTTCCCCTTGTTCCCTCTAGCAGTCCAGCGCGGACGCATCCCACCCTCACACTCAGGAATCAGTCCCACGCCTTTGCCCGGAGGCGGTGCAGCCGGTGGAGGAGTAGGGGGTGCCGGTGAGGTCTTCAATGGACAGCCAGTTTCAGAGCTCATTTCGCAGCTATTGCGGGCTGAGCCCTACCCCAGCAGCCGTTACGGGCCCCAGTACGGCCACCAGCAGCAGCAGGTCCAGGGAGGCGGAGGCGTCATGGGCATCGACAATATTTGCGAGCTGGCAGCGCGGCTGCTGTTCAGCACCGTCGAGTGGGCACGTAACATCCCCTACTTCCCCGAGCTGCCCGTGTCGGAGCAGGTGGCCCTGCTGCGGCTGAGTTGGAGCGAGCTGTTCATCCTGAATGCGGCGCAGTCCGCCCTGCCGCTACACACAGCCCCGCTGCTGGCCGCCGCCGGCTTCCACTCCTCCCCGATGTCAGCCGAGCGGGTTGTCTCCTTTATGGACCAGGTGCGCCTCTTCCAGGATCAGGTGGACAAGCTCACGCGCCTGCAGGTTGACTCCGCGGAGTACAGCTGCCTCAAAGCCATTGCCCTCTTTTCCCCTGGTGAGCAGCAGACCTCCACCCTCTTTCATTCTTCTCCACAGCAACATTTTTCATGGCTGAGAAGCTGAGAGGTTCACAACGTGATGTTACGCAACAGAGAAAGGGAAACAATTTCAAACAATAAAATAACAATAGTGGAACATTAGAAAGCCTAGCACATCTCTTTAGAGCATTAGACATCCCTGCCAAAGTACTTGTGTCAAAATGACAGAGAAATCCACTTAAGTGAATTACTGGATTTTAGATGCAGGGTTAAAAGGTTTATAGCAGACTTGAATATGAAAGATGAATTCAAATATTTATTTTTCTGATTAAAATAGTACATCAGCATAATCTGAAATCCTTTTATTATTTCTCCATTAGTGTTTAAATGCTTTTTGCCATTAGTCTGTTGTGTTAAATGATGACATTGCAGTTTGAAATTGAGGAACAGATGATTTGGTGGTGTGGTGCACCCTCGCCTGGTGAATTTTTGCAACTGCATGCTATCTTTCTAACTGATAGGCATTGTGCAGTCTCTCCTTTTCAAAGGAACCCAATATTTCCATCCATTTTCCAAACTGTAGCCTAGGGCACAAGACAGGGTGCCAACCCATTGTAGAGCACAGTCTCATACACACACGCTTGGCAATTCACCTATGAGTCTACACTGCATAATTTCGGACTGTGGGAGGAAACCCACAAAGCATGGGGGAACATGCTAACTCCACACTCACTGAGTGGAGGTGGGATTTGAACCCCCAGCCCTAGAGGTGGGTTGCAACAGTGCTAGCCACTGAAACACCATGCCCCCCACAGGATAATTTCCTGGAGTAATTTTGCTTAAGTAATTACTTAATTTCCTTAATTCCATGTCATTTTCCACTACACTGTTTGCTACCTGGAAGATATTGCTTGCAGAATAAACAAAACAATGTTTAAAGCAAGTGTTTGCAAAAAACATTAATAGCTTAATAAAATGAAATGCTGAATGAATGTTATTGTAAAGGTGAAAGCTGAAAACTGTAAATGTGAGCCCCGATCTTGCAGTCCGCGTCCGAGTTGCACGGCACGCTGAGAGCTTGTGGCCTTGCTGTGTCCCCTCAGATGCCTGTGGCCTGACGGATCCTGTTCACGTGGAGAGCCTGCAGGAGAAGGCCCAGGTGGCGCTGACGGAGTACGAACGGCTCCAGTACCCCAGTCAGCCACAACGCTTCGGTCGCCTCCTGCTACGGCTGCCGGCTCTTCGGGCCGTTCCTGCCTCGCTCATCTCTCAGCTTTTCTTCATGCGGCTGGTGGGCAAGACACCCATCGAGACCCTCATCCGCGATATGCAGTTGTCTGGCAGCTCTATCAGCTGGCCCTATGTCCCTGGGCAGTGATGGTGGTGCCTGTCCTGAGCTCACCCTCCCAGCGACCCGGTACGGCTATATCTCTTACCCTGGCTCCCTCGTCTGATGGTGGGTTCTCGGCATACTCTTTCGCTCTATGTGATGCCGCAGGCCTACCCTACAGAACCTGACGAGATGTCAGAAATGACATACCGTCAAATGAAGCACTGTGGGAAGAGTCACACCTGACTCCTGCATGGGGAGCCGATCGCTTCGGCTACAAGGCGCTCAGGCAGAATCGAGGAAGGTCGCTTTCAGTGTTTGGCAGTGGGACACCTGAATCATTCAGAAAACAAACTTTCAAATAGTGAATGGTAACCCCAGTAGTGTTTTATAACTATGTTTCCCAGTCTTATATTAGATTTTTTTTCGTGTTCTAGATTTATGCTTAAAAAGCCAAAGATATGATCTGACAACTCTGTGATTAATAAACCTATTAATGAATCTAAAAAAATCTATTCTACATGTGAACTGAAGTAAGATCATCTTGTCTGAATCAGGAAATTCGTTATTACTTTACTTGAAATTTACATTTGTGCACACTTATGATGACTGACTTTGTTTGTGGCATAATTTATCCTTTTCATACTGTATAATGTGATTTAATAAACAAAAAAAATATGCTGGCATCCACACATCATAAATAATAATCATATATTATCTGTGTTGACCTGAATTAACCTCAAACTGCATATGCAGTAACATGCTGTGGTTGAAATAACAGACATTGCGATACCAAAATGACAGAGCTGAAATCAGTCAGATAATAAAAAAAAAAATCATCAAATGTTCTTTTAACCAATCCCTTATTTGTACTGGAAGCAAGATTTGACCTTGTGGTGCAAAGGGCACCGGTCTCACATGCAGTACTGCTTCCTAGGCAGCAGAGGGCACAAAAAATATTTCGGAAACCCACACAACGGAAAAAAGATTAGTGGACCCTTTCATTGCTGTGACTTAGCTTTACTGACCCATGTAAATCAATGCATAATAACGCAAAACTCAGTGTAAAAAATGCTTTTCTGTATATGATTGTTCACATTTTACCAAAGGTATAAATAACTACTTTCATCCAAATATGCCATACATTTCATACATGTACAGTGATATGTTTAATGAATTAACAGCTGCATTTTGAAAAAGTTCACACTGTAAGAACATAGTTATTCAAAAGATTCCAGAATAGGCCTTTTGACAGAATTTTTAACATATTTATTTCAGGGCTCCTCTCTGTTCTCCCATAAACAGTCTTTGTTTATTGTTTTTATTTTACATTATTTATTCAGATTAAAATACGTAGTTAAACTGGCCCATTCTCTGTATAAGCTGAAATAAATATATCCTTTAATTACTTTTGGCCTTTTAAATTGGTGATTTTGTAATTTTCAACAAGCAGACATGAGGCACACATAAGAATACCATCCAGTAAAATAAAGAATACTTATTATCGGGTTTGTGGTTCTCTGTTTTTATATCGATGTCATAGTGGCATATATTTAATAATAAAGGCTTGTAATGTAAATGAGTGTAAAGTTCTAATGGAATGAAAAGAACTGCCTGCAGTTCATATTTTTTCCTGTAGGGGAAGCTGTTTTCTATTCCTGTCACAGAAAGATTCTTGTTTCACATATTCTCTATATTTTTAATGGTGTTCAGCTTGTGCATTTTATTGATTTTATAAATTGTATAAATCACTGAGATGGATCCTACATGTTTAAGAAATCAGTGTAAAATGTAAGTTGTCCATTACCATTACTCTAAAAGAACAGTATCAGTCCATTCATGACCAATTATCCAGTACAGTGTTTTTATAAGCATGGAGCTTATTCCAGGGCACAGACAATCACACATGTTCACACAGTGGACAATTTAAATTTGCCAGTTCTCCTAGTTTTGAGTTTGATTTTAGACTGTTGTTGGAAACTGGAACACTGGATGAAAAGTACATGTGCATGGAGCTCTGCTTGCTGGCCAGTTATAAATGGAGGAATGTAGCTTTGTGTTGGTTGTAAAAAGGGACAACTAAAATGTAGGATTTCAGGAAAAGATCTAAGAATGATGTCAGGACCTTGAAAGCAAAACAAAAATAACAAACATCACAAAAATGAGAACAAAAGAAAATTTAGTATTGTGCACACTTCCTGTCCTCACCTCCTAGGAGGCCTTCCACTTCCTGTCATGTGACATGAAGAGTCAAAGAATCCGCATCTGTTTTCTCCAGCACCTCAATTACTTTTCTATGTTTGGCTCTTATTCAAAGTGTTTTGCAGTTGATTACATTTTCTGCACTCCATTCAAGCCTTGCTGTAACATAAACGAGCATGTTTCACTTAACAAGATTGTGCTTTTACCCACCATGCTACATTACATTTGCACAAAATGCTGAGGCCTGCCAACCACTCACACAGCAGCAGTGGAATGAGGTGGAGTTGTCCCTGAAGTATTTAAATGTTGCGAGTGCCTGTCTTGGCCTCTGGGTCCCCCTTATAGCAAAAGAATCAGTCCTTCATGTATTGATGAATGAGCATAACACTGTTCACTTTTCTAGGCCCAGGAGCTACCAGCGCGGCCTACAGGATTGGTTGTGACAGCTCCTTCTCCCTTCAACGTGCAGAAATGGAAAGTGGATTTTTTGCACTTTTTCCATATTAGCATCATCAGGAAGGACCACTATGCACAAATCTACCCCTTTCAGTCACCCAAACTGGGTCATATTCATTTGTGCTAGTGGCTGGCATGCTCTGTACTCTATAGTGACAATGTTTTTTGTTCTCGTTCTTGATTTGGTCCTTCAAGGTTGCTACAATGACTCATACATTATCAAGTGTTAGTAATGTACTTCTATTAGGACAAAGCAAAGTCAAAAGTCATTATGTCCAATGATCAGTAAGGCCAGTTTGGAGTCTGACTGCAAACTGATGTCATCAAGTTATCCACAATATCACAACAAGAGTACCTTCTCATGGCCTGATGGGTACCTAGTTTTGGGTGTACTGATACTCTAATTAGTGCTGCCTGCAACATACAGTTAAATTCTGTAATGTAAAGAGGAGCGCATTCAACTAATGATGGGATACATGAGGCTTCAAAACCTGTGGTGTGTGGGAATATCCTGAACTAACCAATTAACGCTGGCAGTAAATGAGGCTTAAAAGCTGAGGTGGGTGGGAGGATCCCGAACTAACCAATCAATGCCGGTGCTAAATGAAGCTCCAAAAGCCACGGGGAGTGGGAGCATCCCGATTGACCAATTAATGCTAGCAATAGTATTGATTGGTAATGTAGGATAAATGAGGCTTCAGAACCACATGTGGAGTGAAATGTATTTAATATAAGGTAATCTAGGGCGATAAATTACACAATATTCCTGGAGTTCACCCTATCATCACTTTTCTTTGGAATAAACTGAATAAATGCTTAGCAGAAAATCATGTTCTAGTTACAAATAGCATTTCTCATCAAATTTGATTACTGCTTCTACTGTATTATTTCAGCTTATTAAAATCTGTATTATGTCTTGGAATAAATAAATAGGAGCTTCTGTTTGATGACATAAATGTCAGATATCCTGCTCATAAAATGTAAAGAATATTCTATATTCTATATTGTAGCTGGTAGCTGTTGGAGGAGATTAACTGAAACTACACTGGAATCAGTGTAGAGATGCCCCCAATCAAGAATGAGTAGTGCATTTTGATACGAAAAATGTGACAACAAAAATCCTATACTATTGTACAGTTTAACACTTCTTTGCAAGAAGAATTGGACAAAATTACACCTGAAACAAAATCGCTGTCTTCAGTACCTAAACATTTATGAAATGTTATGAGAAGGAAAGGCAATGTTACAAAGTGGCAAATTCTTTATTGTCCCAACTTTTATTGGAATGTGTTGCAGGCCTTCAATGGCAAAAAAAAGCATGTATATTTACAAAAACTTGAAGCTGACCAGACTGAACATTAAATAGATTATGTTTATATTGTTTGTGATGGATTACAAGTCAAAGTAAATTAAGAAATCACTGCTTTCTGATTTACTTGCATTTTCCAAACTATCCCAAATTTTTCCCAGTTAGGGTTGTGATACAATGAAAGCCCCCATTTCTGATGTTAATTTTTGGAAGAGCTAAGCTCCTCCAATAAATGTTCAATAAATGTTCATTTTCAATGTTGCGCACTCCACACAGCATTGAATCGCTTGGCTGAGACTAATGAAGTAATTTATAACCATGCTTGAGAATGCAGCTGTATAGCCTGGAACATTAACAACCAACCTTTACAAACCTTTACAGCCTTTACAGTACCCTACCCCTCAAAGTCAAAATGAATGTTTCCATTAAGAAAATACAACAAAGTATTTTTTTTCTGAACATCATTATTATTACTACCAAAATCCCTCTCTTACAAAAATCCACCCCTATACCCATATTAACTGGTTGTCCAGCCCTAGGTGGAGGCTCACACCCTTTCCCAGGTAGCTCAGGGCACAAGGTCGGGGTGCACCCTGGACAGGATTTCACCCCATTACAGGGCAAAACTTTTAAAAAATTCTATTTTTATGGAACAAGAGCTGTCAGGACACCAGTAAAAAAAAAAAAAAAACACGTTGGTGTGGGCAAATGCAATCAGGATCTCTGAAGAATTGGATGGTGGGAGTTTTATTGGGAGTGGACATGTGTCAGATTCAGAAAACATCTGTGCAGCTGTAGGGCTGTGTCGCAGAGAGCCAAATCCTATACTGTACCTGGTGTAGGTGGAGAACCAGAGAAGGCTGCATCGCAGACAGAACTGCGGGGGTCTTAAGCATTTATTATGGAAACAAATGTGGGAAGACAGTGACTGACAAACCAAAGCCGGGAATACTCAGACAGCCCAGCCCACACCGCTGCCGTACCCTGCATCCTGCTGCCAGAACTGGAGCCTCTCGTTTTTGAAGGGCCACAGCTGGTGCTTACACAAGTGGCTCTTATTTGCCAGAACCAGCTCCAGCTGCCACTCTCTGAGATACACGGCTTGAAATGGTAGGTCATGCGTATGGCTGAAGAGTTGCCCAAACCTGAATGAACATGACTTTTAATCTGCATTCCTATCATCTGAACATTGGAGAGAATGCAATGCTAGAAATGTGTCATTCACTCTTCTGTTTGCATTATTCTTAAAATGGCCATCAACACAGATTTAGAAAGCAGGTTACATCTTCATAGTGTAAAAATCTGTAAACAGCAGGCACATTTTTTATCGAGAGGCAATTACTGCAGTGTTAGAGGTGAACTTTCAAGATTTGGCTTAGCAATAAAATCACATTAACAAGAAAAATCATGTTCAAAATGAACCACAGAGTAGAAATGTAAGATATTGCAATGGTCATATTGACGATACAAAGGGAGAGCATCACCTGACAAATTACATATCCACTTTTAATCAATTCGATTTGTATTTTTTCTCGTGACACTGATACTTACCAAAAATATAAAAGGATATTTGTTTAACAAAACAGTTTCAACTTGAAAACCTTGTTAAGAGATTTAATAGCAGTAAATAAAGCCCCAGATGCACAAGTCAGCTCAGGTGAGTTTACCCTCTATAGTCAGACCCATCATGTCCCAGCGATAACATTGACACGTACTAGCAAGCAAAAAGTGCTGTTATTCGCAAAGGAAGCTTGGAAGATGGCTTGACGGGAAGCTAGATGACCAGGCGTTGGAGTGCTGTTCTTTAGTGCGTCTCCCCAAGAAATCGATGCCCATCATCCATGGGTTTAAAAGGCTGGAGTGTATGGGATTCTGGGCCAGTGTTGGTCTGAGGGTCCTCTGAAGTCCATATGGGCCACACACAGCTGCTCTTCTGGGTTTACTGTCCACTTCTGGAGCAGATGGCTGATGTTTAAGAGCACCTTTTGTCGTACATCTTCACCATGTTCTTAATGTGGAAAAGTTTGTGTCGGAGCTCCCGACATCGGAGCTTCTTTGTCTGATAATCAGGCATCTGCATCAAAAAGACCAATAATTAATCACAAACACACCAACATTAATTTTCCCAGATTAGCAGCACTTAACTATAAGAGTTTATTAGCATGGCTACCATTTGTGGGAAATAATACTGCACTTTCCCATTAACAAAAACGGAGGTGGAAGAAGAATGTTGCTACTGCGAGTTGTGTTAGCACAGCATAACCTCACTGACAACGAGTCAGGACACACTCACCCGTTTCAGGTCCTTCAGTCGGTTATATTCTTCTGCCACCGCCTGAGGGAGTGCAGGAAGAGAGAAACACCATGTGTACGTGACATGCAACCGTCAACACAAACAGGAAATACAAGCCTTCCTCACAAGCCTAACCCTTCGGGCAACGAACACAAAGTACCTTCCTTATCAGCCATTTGAGTCCCAGCTGTTCACCACTGTAAACTAATCATTGTTTGGAATCAAACAGAAAATCACTAGAGGATACTGCAAAAACGGTATTTTTTAGGCGTTCGTAACTAATTCTGTGTCGTATTAGGAACGGCTTTGCTTGCAAAGCAAGTTTAACAACAGAGGACATTAGGAAAGTGTAAAATAAAAAGCAGGAAATTCACATAGTATCTGTTCAGCTAGTAGTGCGCCTGATTGGTATATTATACTGAGATAAAATGATGGGAAAGCCAAAGCCTGTCTGAGTTTCTCCCTCACCTCATACTTAGCAGTTCCTTCATCCAGAGTGTCCAGTTCTCTACTTAATTTGTTCATCTGATCATTGATGTCATCGATTTCTGCACACAGGTGCTTGTAGCTCTTCAGGTCGGAATCAAACTCCTTCTTGTACTCCTGCCGCTGCCCGTCTGACGTAATTTCCGGGTAGAGGCTGAAGAGTAAGGATCATGTCGTTGGCCTCCAGTTATTTCATACTGCTTTGCATGAGATTGGCGTCACTCATCCCCCCTTAACTCGCACCTCAGTCCCCCGTTTTGAAGAGCGAGTGTAAGAATCGAAGCGCAAGCATTTGGAAAAGATCAGAATAGCTCTTCAGAACCGTGACCAAAATTGCTTTAGACTCAACCTCAGTGAGATCTTCTGAGAAGCCTGGATAGCCAGTAGAACGTGTAACTGCCCTAAAGACCAGTTTCCATTCTTCAGGGCTACCTACACGACCAGGCAGAAGTTTTTGCATGCACTAAGATTTTCTACATTTTCAATGTTCCTCACATAATTTTCAGAATAAATTCTAGATACCCAATAGTGTATACAGTATGACAATGTTGTAATTTGTCTTTGCAAACCACAAAGTTCCACTCCAGCCCAAAGGAGATTTATGAATACTGTAACGTAATAAACTAAATAAACCGTAATAAATGTAATAGACTGTAACAATCATAAACCATGCCCCAGGAGTGTTGGAATGAACTTACAGAGCAATATTTAATGTCCACTGAGAGAATGCCTCAAATTTGCTCTGCTGTTGTAGCTGCTAGAGGAGGCTACTTTGATAAACCAAAGATATGACCAATTTTCTTGCTACTAAAGGTATTCAAAGGACGCTGAATGTGAACGTGTTATTTTTTAGCAATGAATATTGAGTGTCTAGAATTTTTTGTGAAAATTTTGTAACATCGATAATGTAGAAAATCTTAGTGTGTGCAAAAACTTTTGATAGGTAGTGTATTTCATTAGAAGCCCAAGAGGGATTACACTCAAATAATGCATAAGGAGATCCTCATCTTCCATCGGTTCCTGTGAGGCTCACCTCAGCCAGCGGTCCTGGTCCATCTCTGTGCCGGTTTCTCCACCCGTTGTATATTCAGTCTCATACTGTGACTCCTCCAGCTCTGGGTTTCGGCGATACCTCTTCCCCCTCCTGGCTGCGGGTCGCCGTACCCGACCGGCCTCCTCAGAGGGGCTGGAGCTGTGACCCACAAACTGGGACGGCTGCTCAGACGGATGGTTGGGGTACCTGAAAACATGCAGATCACTACATGAGATGCTCAGAATAAATGTTAACAAGAGCCACTATATCCATCCATCCATCCATCCATCCATCCATCCATCTACATTCTAACCCCTTATCCTGGTCATGGTTAGTGGGGGCTT
>JAACJT020000028.1:998475-1011657 GCA_009936485.2 Gymnarchus niloticus | reverse complement strand
CTATTACAAAATACCCACTTTACATGGCTCCTACTGCAGTCTGCCCTGGCTCGCTCATGTTTCCTATACCCGGGAAATAGAAAGTCTCTTTTTGAGGAAACAGCAAGGGATAATGGTAGAATGAGGATGAGGATGTCACTGGAGAAGCGACATATTCAAGTTCAGTGGTCTGCAAGATGGCGGTTCTGCTTATCTAGGAGCCCTGGATGAGGCCACCCGGATGCCCCGTGCATGAGAATTTAAAAGGATCCAGGGCGGCCCCCCAAATTTCTGGTGGGGGGGAGTGGGGGGGGGTATGTCCTGTGGCGCCCCCTGAGCAAAGCTGCCCTGGGTCCATGACCGGATCTACCACTGGCTTTAACTGTAAACTCTCTGTGGCATCCAGGAGCAGTCAGATCTTCATGATTTCTATAATGGGGAGCGACTGTAATTTATACTTAAAAAATCAGACGCTCTCTAGTTAAATACCAGCTGCTTATTAATAATGAACAAGACAGAACTTGGTTTAAAGTTTGACGTTCTAATATAGTGTTACAAATGGATGTAATTTGGTAGTATGGGTCCTTCAAATGCCACATGGAGATGAAGATTTAAAGCTTAACTAAATTTAAATTAGGTGCTTATGATAACAGGGTTGTTCTCAAACTGGGAGAAACTTCACAAAACATCCTCACAAGTCAAAGTCACAAAACAGGATGCACTAAAGTCCATCCATCCATCATCCTCCAAATGCCCATCTCTGTTTTTTTGTTGTCTCACTGTTTTTGTGTAAATATAGAAAATGAAATGCATTGCTGTAGGTACATCCAGTCATTGTTATAAACAAACATTATATAGCTCCCAGCAGATTTTGCATGCTAGTTCCTCAGATTCAGCACCATCTTACAGGAAAAAAAGATATTTTGTTCCAATTTGTATAAACAGATTGATTCTCAGGAGCTATCACAAACAAAGAGAAATGTAGCTACTTCATGCAGACAGCTAAACTTTCCTTGTAGTATACGCCCACAAAGCTTGTTGTTTATCCTTTATTTGCCAAAAAAACATCCCTCCCTGTCAACGGCGGCCCAGCCCAACTATATAAACATTTCTGCTGGTTTCAGGGAATTTAAAATGACTGATGGGACAAGAGAAAGTCAATCCTAAACCATATGGTCACTGTTTAAATGGACTGGCAGAGAAGTGGTTAATCCTTTCTGCCCTCATATCCAACCCATAAGAAGTATGTCAGTTATGCACTGCTGGTATGGAATTCTAAGGGTTTAAACACCAGTAGTGTTATTTTCTGAGATTTCCTTGAGCATGTGAGGTGTGCTGGTACCGTAGATTTCATGTCTTAGCTGGTTATATTAAGTTTTGCTTTTCACATATTTGTGTTTAAAAACAGATTTTTACACAAAATTAGTCTTGATCAGGCTCCTTAGTGTGATCAGCTCAGATCAGCAGCTGACACCCTGTCTTAAACTGGATACATTTCAGGAAACAGCTGACTAGAGGCTTACTGAAAGGGCAAGGGCTGTCAGTTAGTGATGGGATAAATGAGGCTTCAAAACTCAAGGTTGGTGGTAGTTCAGGATACTCCCGCCCACCATGGGTTTTGAAGGCTCATTTAGTGCTAACACTGATTGGTTAGGTCAGGATACTCCTGCCCACCATGGCTTTTGAAGCATCTTTTAGTGCCAACCCTGTTTGGTTAATTTAAGATACTCCCACCCACCATGGGTTTTGAAACCTTATTTAGTGCCAGCACTGATTGATTTGTTCAGGATACTCCTGCCCACCAGGGGTTTCGAAGCCTCATTTGTCTCAATACTAGTGGCAGTGTCTCAGTTTGTATTGCTTGTTGCAGTGTCGCGGTTCCCGCTCCTGCCACCAAGGGTCTCCAGAGCACCCTGTCCGGGATCTCCCGGATCTAGAGACTATTTAGAGAGGACTGACCATAGTTATGACGCTCAGTCATTGTTTGCCTGTCCCCTGTCCTGCTCCCATCCTGAGAATTAAAGTCCTGTGTCCCATCACTCTGAGTCTCCCGAGTTCTTCTCCACCCTCGGATCCTCTGAGCGTGACATGCAGAGCTACTTGCAGGAAACACAGGCCACACCTTGGATAGTACACTGGTCTATCTCAAGGCACAGCTAAAATGGAACAAAATCTAATGGCAGTTCACTGGCCTCAGTTCTTCAAGAAAGCAAGTGTTCAAGATCCATGGCAACCCATGTAAATAAAGGGAGGACATGTAAAATCTGCATATAACCCCCGCAGCACGGCCCTAATCACCACACTGGCCCTGCTAATATTATTTCTGCACATAGTCATCTTTACTGCTCAACCAGCAGAGTTTCACAGAGTCCTGAAGCCGATTCCAGAACATACTGGCTATGAGGCTGAGGACACTCTGGACAGGATGCCGCACACACACACACACACACACGCACGCACTCCCCACAGATAAACACGCACATAGATCAATTACTCACTCGGTATCTTTGTATGTCTCTCCACTGAACACGCTGTCAGTATTGATGGGGTAGGAAATGACAATGTTGGGTGTGTTTAGAGGAGGGGCAACTTTCTCTGACAGCACTACGGTCGGTGCTTCCTGGATGCTGTGCTGACTTTCAACGTTGTTCACCTGGAACGAAGAAGGATCTAGAATTACAAAAAGAACCATCGTAATGAAAACTCCCACATGTCATCCACCACGCTTAAGAGCCGGCAGGAAAAAAGCACCTCTGCTTTTGCAGTTCAAACAAACTCATTTCACCATTCCTACTTATGGCACTAAATAATATTTTCTCCAATAATCTATGTGTATTTTTTTGTTTAACACAGCGTTTTAATGGAATTCTCTTTCCACTCCGTGGCCAATTTTACACAAATATTTAAATTTTAAGCTTTCTGACTAGGTTTTAATAGCAATCAGGCTTGTAAGACAGCTGATTTCTGTTCTTTCGCTGCTCTCACTGAGCAAACAAGCATGAGAAATCGAATTTCTCAATGTTCTGAAACAGACAGTAATAGAGAAGCAGAGTGGAGGTGGATTATCACACCAAAGGGAGGCGGGAAAGTAATTATCCTGAATTTGCAATGGAGCACATGGGTAATTTTTGGTAAGACCCTGGCTCACATTTCCTTGAGGGACACAGGAAGGTCACCTCCACCACGTTCTGCACAGGTGGCACAGATAATGATTTAAGCCTAGGGAAGCAGCCGTCCGTGAAATTGGACAGCGCGGCTGTTAGTATGCCTCGGACTCACGTATGGTTAACACATTCACCAGTCCATCATTCTTACACACCACGTTGAAATGTGACTCCTCCGCAACCAGACAAAAGTAGATGCAAATGTCTGCATCCCACAGGGACGTTTATTCCACAGTAATCCTATACAAACATTGATTCTCTAACCATGTGCTTGGAATACCTTAATTCAATGGCTATTACAAAATGTAGTGTTTCATTGTTGCATATCCTGCTATTCTGGGAAGGCAGGTAAGAAAATAGTTATAAGACATCATGTCAAAGATGGTCCAGGATTTAACCATTTACAGATATCTTGGTCAGTACCATGGCCTACCTATAATTTTTATACTTGCAAGCACAGCAGTACAAATAAAGAGATGGATTTAGAGGTTTACATCATGTCTACCCAAGCTAACCTTTTCAACAACAGGATACATGTTCCCGACACGGCGGACAGAACAAGAAACTACAGCTGCAGGGTAGATTGTATTTTCCTGCAGCTGCAGTAAAGTTTGCTTTGAAGAATGAGAATTGGCCAGGAATTCCAACAATGTCCTATCTGCAGGGAGCAACACGCCTGCTAATCTGTGAGCAAACTAAGTAAGCAGGCCAGGCATATCTGGGTGAACGACACTGGACAGAATGACTGTAAGTGGCAGCTTTCCTACATCTTTGGGGTGTAATTCTATTCTGTTGAATCTTAATTAATCTCTGATCAAAAAGGGCCGAGCTGAATGAAGCCTGTTTCTACATATCCTCAAATAAACACGTTTGTCCTCCCTTGCGAGTGAAGCTGACAGACTCCTCTTGCAGTTATATATTTCTTTCATATAGCTGAATTTTTACTGATGCAGTTGGGCACAGAGCCTTGCTTATGATTATAATGTAACGGCTCTTCACTGAAATTTGAGACAATGGCTCACTTCTTTTAATATCTTAACCCACTAAAATACCTGCTGACCCATTTGTCATAAAGCCAATTACAATGGCAGTAAAAGCATTTGCAACTCATCTCTCATACAAACATTTATAATGTGTTGAGCTGAGTTGATGCTAATTTGGTTCTAGAAAAATCCTCTGATGCCACGTAATAATTTTTAGCCCTCAAAAAACATCCACAGTTTCAAAGTACACATTTTTACAAAGTAAAGTAATTTGTATACTCTTATGTTTAATTTACCACTACAAGATTCATCTTACTTCCAAGCTAAGTGGTTAGACGATGGATTGATTCATCTTATGTAAAGATTTTTCTATATATGGCATTGAAGAAGGTCACAAATACAAAAAACAGGGAAGTACTGTAACAATATTCGCATATATATTGTCTTGTTGGTTGAAATATCAGTCCCAACTCGCCTGAATTTGTATAGCAAATTTCAAAGGCATGCTATTCAGGAAAACTGCCCTTTAGAGTCAATGTCTGTATGTTTCATATCTAAGGTATACCGTGCTCTACCTTTTACCTGCTGATTCCTGGAATAGGTTACCTTGCACAATATTAGACAAGTGGCTACTAATAAAAATTCCTGCCGTCATGTGCCAAGTTGTTTTAAGGTTTATTGAGAAGCAGCAAATAGTATGTTGTCAAAGGTAATGGTCTCATAATTTCGAGATTGCCAGATCAAATTCCAGTAGGAACTCTGCTGTAAAAATAAAAACACACAGCTGCAATAATTTTAGATAACTATTTCCTTACATTAAGACATAAACTAAGGGTGAATGAAAAGTGGGAATAATGATTAAGGTCACTGAAATTCAATGAGCCTAAGGTCTCCATTGCATTTAAAGTTATGTTTACAGTGTTTTGTACAAGAAGGCAAGCAGAGAGCTAAAGATCTTCACGTTGTGTTTGCTAGGCCTGGCTCGATGTTTACCTGGGTGTGGGGACTGCATTGATGGCTTTGGTCCACTTGCTCCAGTGCACGCTTTCAAATGATCTGACCTTGCACGCTACTAAGTGGCAGCCCAAGTGTGTTTAATGGCTGTGGGGGCAGCCAGGAAGCATGTGTGTATTTGGGTGTGCAAAGTCCAAAGGGTGATGCAATCTGCTGGGCCCTGGCTAGGCACACTCCACATACTCAAATCTACTCCCATGACACCAGAATCGTCAAGCCCACCACTACCATGCAATGCAAAATAAAACTTTTAAAGTTTTTTAAAGCTTTCAAAAAGCTACATTTCCGATTTCTTATATTCCTACAACAATTAATAACACACCAGAACCTATTATAGAACATGTGTTCACTTGTATTATTTATTCATCTTATTGTAGGTTTTCAAATTTTCAAGTTCTCAAGTTTTGTTCTGAACAACCTGCAATTAGTTATGGTCATCTTGAGTTGAATTATCTCTGCGCTGATGAAATGACAGGATATACAGGTGAACAATGCAGATAAAATAGATAAATTGACTGAAATAGAATGATATTCACTCCTCAAAGTTAAATTTTGGCTTTGGCAGTGTGGCTGGAAAGCACAGGAAACACACCTGTAATCACCAGGCTAGTTAATTATCAATCAGAGTGAAACCTGAGGTATCATAAACAAACAGGTGCTATCAGCTGTGTAGTTTGTCACATGACTGGGTGTTTGCTCTCGTTGGCCTCGTGTCAGTATTCAGACTGAGGTGTGTTCTCAGAGGCAGTTTTTCAAAGAATGACCGTCAATTAGCTGCATATATCGAATTTCCATCCTGGAACTTATTCCACAGCAATTTTAGAAGTTATTTTTCCATCTCTCTGGCCAACAGGACTGATAATATCGCTCCTTATCATAAGCCTCATTGAGGACAGTGTGTAGATCATTTATTTGATCAGTTTTGAGCTCTACATAAATGTAACCTTTAACACAAATTAGAGTTTCTTAAAATACTGGCACGAGGATTAGTCTGTGAGCAGCCATGCAAAAAAGTTTGCCCATAAATTTAAATTAGAGTTGTAGTGCAAAATTCAGTAAATGGTGCTGTTGTTCACGTACACTGGCAAAGAAACTTTGGTTTTATATCATTTTTGAAAACAAGTAAAATTGTGTTTTTTTGTACCTGTGATTTAAGTTTTAAATCTTACAAAGTCATTAAGATAATCATTAAAAAAAAATCAAAGAATTGAAAACTAAATGAATGTCATAAAACAGTAAAAAAAAATATCCTGTTCCTGAACAAGATCTGTATTGTTTTGTATAGTTTAGTTATGAACAACATGGCACTTTCTATGGTGTCCACTCACCCAGTCTTCCACATCTCTGCCTTCCGGGGCTCTGGTCAATGGTTTATCCCAGTAGATGTTAGGTTTCCCATAACGCCAGATCTTGCTGCGTGTTTTGTGGGAGAAGTATGCGGCAATGACCAGTGCGATGACTACAAGAATGCCGCACACCATAGCTACAGCCTGGAGTAGAGTAGGAGTAAGCTGTGAGATTTGTTACAAACAAATGGTATGTTTATGACAGCAAAAATATTTCAGTTTGATATGCATGGATGAGAAAGGGCATTATACAGAGAAAGGGGGCTAAACTGGTGAAATAAAAGACCACTATTACTAATCAATCAAAACCACCAAGATCCTACCTCCTGTGGGTCCACAAAGCAGTAGTGGTAGAGGTACTGGTTGTACATGGAGAAAGCACCTCCCGCCATTCCTCCACTGTAACCAGTGCCATACATGCTCTGGCACATCATTAGCATGGAATTGTACATCATGCTGTTTGAGCTCTGGGCCATTGGGTTGATGCCGACAATGTAGACGATGTCAATGATACCCTGGAGGAAGGCCATGATCACGCTGACTACCAGAACCACCAGGTAGAACTTGCGACTTCGCATACTGCTGGTCTTCATGAAACTGGCCACAAAGAAGCCCAAGGAGATGAAGAAATTGATGGCCGCAATGGCAATCATGCTTGTCTTTGCAGAATAAGGTGATGGATAGGAGTTGTAGTAGCTTCCTCCATAATACCCAGAGCCGTAACCATAGTACCCAGAGCTGCTGCCAAGGCCATATAACCCCCCCAGTCCCATCCCACCATAATTATACTGCATGTCCCAAACAAGTGTTGAGGCCACACAGGCAAAGATACCAACGCACAGTATTACTACCATGCCCTCCATAATTTTTACAATACCAGGTGGAGAAGACCATTTATGGAAGTTCTGAGGTTTCTCCACCATATAGAACGAACCAGGAGCTCCTGGGTATGGATCCAAATCATTTCTTGGATCATGAAAACTTTCAGCAGGGCCAAAACCATTGGATGGGGGGCTGTAGGGTGGGCTATACATGGGTGGACTGTCGTAGCGCTGTTTCTCAAACATGATGGAGAGGACACCTAGAGAGGGGGGAAAAGACGGTGACATGGAGGTAAAAATAAATCCTAGAAGACATTCAATTCAGTCAAGGCATCTCCAAAGTGTCTCAGAAGGCCTCAGTGTCCAAAGGTTAAAGATGTGGCAGAAGTGGACTTTACAACGGCATATACATTATAAACAGATATCAGACACGGTGATAAAAAAATGACAGACTTTATGTTTCCGAGAATGCATTAAAGTCTTAGTTAATTACTGAACTGATGACTTATCTGTGTCACAGAATAAAATCTCTTTAATAAAAGTCGTATTGGAATATTGTGACATGCAAAACCTGCCAATGTTTGTGGACACTAGCTGAAGCTGAAACCTGGTATGGTACAACGCACTAAGCCATCGCCGGCAAATTCAGCGAGAACCTCAGGAACCAGTGAACTGAAAGGCGGCACGGAGACATCAGTACCAGGAGTCGCCAGATACTAAGCTGCTGTTTGAGATATAGCCAGCCTGTGGGAGGCACCCTATGTATCTGTTTAAAGATTAATTGTTATTTGAATGCAGAAGAGTAATATTAATTCAATAACTACAGCCATTTTTATCACATGAAGGGGGATTTTTATGGCGTATATATTGTTGAGTTTATATTTTGATATATTCATTGTTATAGAAAAATAGACTAATGAAGATAATTTGTCCATTACAATTCAATTTTATTTCCTTGTTTTTCTGTTCTTCTTCATATTGTTTTTATTGCCCGAGTGGTTCAATGTATTTATTATTTAAGGGGTCTATAAAAGGCTCCTCATTTCCTTGCATTGTGGCTTAACAACATAAAACCAAGCTTTGAAGGTTATAGTAAAACAAGTGCTGGCACGGAAAACATCTCTCCATAGTCTTCCGACTTCAACCAATCAAACTGCTGCAATGCAAAAGTTTTAGATATGTTTGGTCTCTTAAAAGCAAAAGTCCAGTGCACTACCACACCCTCTAGACAAATCCCAACCCCCCCAGACACACAAACGCACATACACTTCTTGCCTTTGTTTTCAAATGTTGAAGGTAAAATCAAGGCTGTTAGTAGGGCAAAATGTGTTGCCATGGTGACCACAAAAATTGCAAGGAGAATAAAAAACAAGGGCTCCTCTGTGCGCTCACTCTTCAGAGGGAAGATACTGTTCGCTGTTAGACTGAGAGATCAGGTGTCTATGAGGGATTCCACCATTGTTTATCAACATCTACTCTGCAGTTGAAGGCCTACACCTTCACCATTCACATCAGCTCATTCTTTAGCCAGTGAGTTCCAGCCACAACTAATGCCCCTTTCAGGAGAACACTGCACTGCACCCCAGAGGGCCTCCGTAAACCGAATGAGTACAATAAGGCAGGGCAGGCGAGTGGCTGTAATTTTAAGAACACCTCTCAATACCAGGCACCATGAAGAAATTACAATGTTATTTTGATCTCCTTGTCAGGTATTTCAACCAAAGTAAGTAAGTGTTAGTCCATTGCAGCAGGTGGATATTTTTACTGACACTGTTCTCAAACACATTTGTCCGTCTGAAGGAGAAAGTAAATCATTCAACCACAGATTCACATTAGATCATAACCATTAAAGGACACATAGAATTTATATTTTCTCACTAAATAATTCAAGTATGGACACCTTACTCAACTGGATTCGAACTTTATAATTCATTAATACAAAATAAATTAATTCAAAATTCAATTAACCCTCCGGTAAAAAAAAAAAAAAAAAACAAATATTTGAAATATTCTAATATTACCAAACCAAAATAATATGGAAACAATGTAACCCCCCTGTAAAAGCGCCATAGCTGGAAGTCCCCGAACGAATGAGAAAGTCTTGTCCTGGCTTGTTTACTACTTCGTACCACTACTTTGAATCCAATGACCTAAGAAGGAACAAAAGCGCTTTCTTTACAGCGCATCGTTCTTGGCAGCCTTCGTGAATAACAGAATAAATGATCTCGTTTATAGCCTTTGCTCTGTTTCTCTTTTAACATACTTCACATCTGAGTGTATATTACAGCCCAGCGCAGTGAACGTTGAGAAGGTCGTCCGGTTGATTTATTATGAAGTGTCCCTGATCGGTTCGCTTACCCGTTATTAATCAGTAGATCATAAAACAGAAGCGCGTCGTCTGTCGTATCCTTTACATCCGATCTGGAGTTACAGATTTGTTATTCAAGTTAAAAACAAAACCCTTCCTCTTCACTTGCTTAGCTGATCACCTGGGTTTCTGTTCTGAAGTATTTGCGTTTCACTGACCACCTTCGGATCGGGTCGCTCGGTGAAATTCACTTGTTGGGCTTTGCTGTCGGGAGCAGTGCTGGGTGCCTGGTCACTTCTGTCTACTGACGAAGGGGGGGGGGGGTGTGATTTCGTGAGGCATCACCCCATCGTGAGTTATATATTTACAAGGTTTATTTTTCCCGTGTAGTAATTCCACATGTACTTTCATGGCGCAGAAGAGAACGGGACAAAGGGCTTATTATCTATGAATCATAAAGAATACAGTGCGTTCCCTAAATTTAAGAGAGAGAAAAGATGGTAATTTAATATAGGCTGTAGAAAAGAAACGCCTACAGGGCTGTAGCGTATAGAATTATCTTCTCAGAACTAAGTTATTAGAATGAGCACATCCGTTTTTTGAGTTTAACAAAATTTGGCGAAATAAATTTTAATTGAAAAAAGCAGGCATTGTCATGCACTGCCTAACTGCCCTTTCTATTTTTCCCCAGCCTGGCCCTAATAAGACACGCCTGTTATTCACATTTTGAAAAGCTACCCATTATTGTAATTATTATTCGGAAAGGGTATTGGTCCGGGGGGCAAGGGGGTTCAGTGGTTAGCACAACCTTGTGTCTTTACTGTTAGGGGTTCAAATACCACCTCTGGCTCTATGTGCAGGGAAGTTGCCTGCTCTTCCCATGCCTTGCAGGCTTCCTCCCAAAGACATGCATTGTAGGCTAATTGCTATGGCTAAATTTTCCATAGTGTGTGAGTGCATGTGTGACTGTGCCCTGCAATGGGTTGGCACTCCACCTTGTGCTGTAAGGCTGCCTGGGAAAGGCTCCAGGCTCCCTCCACAACCCCTAGTAGGATGAAGCAGCTTGGCAAATGGATGGTGTTGGGGGGGCTCAGAGCTTAGCACTGTTGCCTCACATCTCCAGGGCTGAGAGTTTTAATCCCACCTCCAATGGTCCAAACATATGCAATTTAGGCTTTTTGCCATTTCTAAATTGCACGTGTATGTGAGACTGTGCCCTGTGGTGAGCTGGTACCTAAGCCTTGTGCTCCATGCTACCTGATACAGGCTCCAAGCCCCTGCAACTCTGTCCAGGATAGGTGGTTGGGGGATGGATGGAAGTTCTCCAGGGCTGTGCAGAGACCCTTCGAGGGGCACCCAGTGGCTTGAATTGTCAATGTGTATAAGGAAACAAGAACAGGTGTTTGGGCACCAGCCTAAACCACATGTGCCTGATGTTCTCCATCCATCTCCAGCAAAATGGATGGATGGAAATGATAATTACTGAAGCATTATAATCACACCACACACATGAACAAACGCTCCAGAAAAATAACAAGGTAAAATTATCATAAATCAATCACCCACCACTTAATCATGTTGCATTACTGTAAACATGCAGTTAATATTTATTAATAGAAATGCTTTAGCATTTTTAACGGCTGTGTGGGAATGCAATGTCTAACATAATTCTGACTACTCAGTTATTTTGTTCACCCTCTCTTCAGTTTTGGGTGTTTCCTACTGTACTGAACACTCTAGGATCCAAGTGCAGCTGGTTCTGTTTATTTTTGGCAGTTCAGCCAGGTGTCAATTTCCAAAAGGGAAATCAAAAATCATGGTCAACAGGACCAGAACAATGGTCAGAAACTGGGTGGTCAGATCGATCAGCAAACAAATCCAAGATGAAGGGCAAAACAAGGCACGTTCCCGCAACGTCCAATCATGTTCTCATTACGTACTTAACATATGGGCAACATTCCCTGTTTTCTGGCAACAAGCAGCCAAGGGTCATTTACAGTTATGGGCTCAGCAAGTGGCCAAAGTACACACAACACCTCGCCCTGAGGTGTGGGAGTTGCAGGGAGTATAAAGGAAACCAAACAATTGACTAATTGATCACAGCTGCTAGTACTCCAGGGATGAGGAACAATGGCATGCTGGGCGTGGCTGGTCTGCTGGTCGTGTGGCAATTACTTCCTTTTTTGGAACATTTCAAACCACTCAAATCATTATACTTACAGTGGCTCATTTGAAATTTGATGGCCTCTGTTACTTTTTTATTCAACCCTTAATATGTCTGTGACTTTCAGAACTTATATACATTTTGTGCAAAAACATCTCATAAATGAATAAATGTTTTGCATTATTTTCTTTGGTTTCTAAATCATGATAAATAAAGAGCACAGTATAAATAGAAATTATAAAGGTATTTGATTTTTAAAAATATCACAAGCTTAAACACATCATATCAATTGTATAACTTAAAATGAAAACTGCTTTGTTTATTTAGGCCATAGTGCCTCTTCGATATATAATTTCTACTCTTGTTTAATGGACACCACAACTCTGTCATTAAATGAAAATACGTGTTTGCTTTGCCTTCATGTGTAGTTAGGGATGTCTAGGAGCTGTACAAAGTATACAGTATTACAGTTACACTGCTGAGGTGACATTTTGCCAGAAAAAGCTGTGAAGCTGAGTTATGGCTGCATGCTGTACATAAATCCCAGACATGACTGACTTTATGACACACATTTCCTTTCATCACCATTTTTGCCATGTACAATTCCTTCAGAAGTTAGCACATCAAAACAGCAGACATGAATACCTCACTTCCACAGGGGTGGACTTAGTGATTTGGGAGCCCAAGGCAAAGCCCAACGTATGGGGCCCTACTCACTCTTCATTCTCACGTTTTTCAACCCATAATAATCAAAACAATCAGACCGCCATGTAAGATGTGTTTTCACGTCACCCCTCACTGCTGAATAGAACAGCTGCTTTAACAGCGTCCTGGCTAGATTTTGGATTTGTTCTGTAAGTGAACTGTGAACATGGTTCTTTATCTGAGAGTTGTTTGGGCCAGAGAGCAGGGCCATTATCCGGTACAGTGATGGCACTGCCTTCATCACGAGAGCCAGAGGCCGTGCCATCATTAGCAATGCCAAAGCTATCACATGCTTCTGAAACAAGAAAGGGGGAGGCTCTTGCGATCGTTACAGCAGCACTAATCCTTGCTTGGCATTAACAGATTCTAGCAGCAGGGGAAAAAATGCCATTACCTTTTGTAGTTCTGTAACAATCTTTCTTATTTTCTTCTCTTATTTACATTTTACTGCCTTGCTGGGGTAAATATGTTTTATTTTGTTTGTTTTGTTCTTTCTGCTGCCCTATTCTGTGTCTTCAATGACTTGTTTCTGTGCTCAGACATTCTGACATGCTTTCCCCACAGGTGTGCAGTGCACTCTGACAATGGAATAGTCCACTGCCTTCTGAAGGGAGGGGTGCCCACAGTGACATATAAACCAAGCCCCCTCAAAGCATTTTAAAGATGATATTTTGGCAGGTATAAATTACAATGAAAAT
>JAACJT020000028.1:967996-998375 GCA_009936485.2 Gymnarchus niloticus | reverse complement strand
CACAGGTATGAATCTATTATTCTAGCTCCAGGTCTGTGTGTGATGTACAGTATTTGTGCATTTGTATCAGTTTGCTCTGAGTCCTCCAGTATCTTCCCACATTTCCTGTAGACTTGCAGTTAATTTAACTGGTGACTGAATCTTCCTTAGTGTGTGAGTGCTCTAATGGCATGGCATCTTGTCCTTCTCTGTGCTTAAGCAGTATGTGTTACAGGATGCTCAGTTTTGTAGGAGGAAAATGGAGGAGCTGGAGGAAACCTGGGAAGCAATGGAGAGAACACGCAAAGTTCAGACACACACACACACACACACACACACACACACACACACACACACACACACAAACACTGTTTTTCTGTAAATTTAACATTTTATTTTTTTACAGTGTAATGGATTCTGACCATCTATAAAAACCCTTGCTCTGCAAAGAGAGCCCCTTATTATATGTGCACCAAGATCAGTCTTGGTGATCCACATGGAAAATGCTGACCTTCTAATTGCAAAAGCATTTTCCATATGGATTACCTATTCAGACAAATAACAGCTCATTTTGAGTGAAATGGTGCTTCATATATGTACACATTTTTGGTGAAAAGGCAGGACTTAAGCCTGTTTTAATCTGATAGCTTACAGTTAAACCTGCTTTGAGCAGATTAAGCGTGCAGCATTAAATTATCATGGCAATATACCCCATTTTAAAGTAAGCTATTATATGTAGTACTTGGAAGTACTCGGAAGTAAGCCTCAAAAAACATTGCTAAGCCAGTAAACTCGCTTCGTTCTGCACCCCACAGATTTCTCAAGGCAACGAGCAAAGGTTTCCTTGGTAAATAATTCTTTACCCATTTTTAAATGGACAAATATCTAAATGAACTCACTTTTTTATTCTTTTTAATATTAAGTTAACATTATCTAACAGATCTATACTATTACTGTTTTTTGGAGCACTTGTGCTTCTAAGTAAAAACATTTAGGAACACAATGACAATGTTACATGCACAATCAAAGTTCAGTTCTAAAACGGTCATCCTATACGTGATGATTTTAAAATTAAACTTATGCAAGAATTGGGAGGGCAAGCCTGAATTAAGAATCACTTAAGAATTTAAAAATTCAAGATGTACAGGAAGCAGGATAACTAAGAGTATTAGTTTATTTCAAAAAAGTCATTAATAGAATAAGCGATTCCAAAATATTTCAGCAGGTGTGTACACATCATATCATGCATATTTCAGTTCACTTCATACCATATGCATATATTAATTTTTTGGTTGTGACCAGTTGATGAATGGATCCTTGCAGTGTGAATGTGTGAGGGTCATGTTGTTTCACTACTGCCTTGTGCTTGATACACGGACTGCCAGTAGTTATTGATCTAATCATCCAGCATGTTTGCAAAACATGTAAAACAAAAGGCTATTTTAATAGTTTAGCCATGTGAAATCTGGAATTAATAGTATATGTACCTGCATGACACTTAACTACTGTTGTCTGATTAGTTGTCATAACAGGTCAGAGACACAGACTTATAATTTTACCTTTGGCCTAAGGTTATTACAATCCAAGGTGAAGAATGCAGAAAATGATCAGATGATCAAAGGCATCTGCGGATGGCCAGTTTAAAACCAGAATTTTGATGGAAAAAAACCTAGACAATTTTCAGATTTGTTCAGTGCATATCCAATCTGTAATTTTTTATTTTTGATCATTAAAACACATTGGTTAGTGTAGTTATAGTGTTGTTCGTGCATGCAGAATGGATTAAACACGTCCATGTGACCCTTTGTATAAAGAAAGCAAAGGAATGCAAAAAAGAACCTGTGCAAGATCCAGAGCTCTTGTGGATTCTCCATCTGGGTGGCCCTGCAAGGAAGATGCAGACACGGAGCTCTACAGCTTGTTCTGCAAGCTGCCAACTCACCTTTACTCCCGGAAATGGATGGGTTGTGATCACATAGCCTGGATGTCCCAGACCTAAGGGTCCACGAGGAGATGACATGACCCGGAGCTGGATCTCCTCTCTGCAGAGTAACCCCTCCTGCATCTATAGGGGACTTGTTTGGGGTTTTACACATCCAGTTCCAAGGGGTCTTAAATCAAGACCATTGACAGACAGGGGGGACTTGATCTTCGGGAGAGGAACACCCAGTCTCTTAGTCCAGTTTTGGTCAGTGAAGTTTCCAGCAACATCAGAATCAGCCATGGCTGACACCGATATCATTGAACCAAAGGACAGTAGAACAGGAACTGTGAGTTGCTTCTGGAAGATGTTAAGAAGGACTGAGTTTCTCACCCAGGCGCCAGGGCAGTCTTCTTTCCTGGGACGAATAAGGCAAGGTTTCAGTAGGTTACCTGGCACAGATGCTCCACTGCCGGATTAGCGATTAGCAGATTGGATTGGTGCTGAAAATGAAAACATCTGTGTGTCTTTAGGTCACCTGTGTCTTTAGGTCACTCAATCTGTTGAGTACCTCAAGTACCAGGTAAACCTCTACCTTATCCATATGACAACTCCAATAAACTTGAGGTAGACCAAAAGTTAACACACCACGAGGGTCTTGACACACCCCTCTTGTCTGTATGAAATCTCATTTTTTTCTGCTTGTTTCTGTGTAGGAAAATTCAGTGTAATTTGTATTGACTTCATACTGTTTTCACACCTTGTATAAAGTAATAAAAAACCGAGCTATAGTTTTTTCAGGCTAATTATTAAAATGTATTAATCAGGTACAGCCCTGCATAGAAAGGTGATTTATCATTTAGAGACATCTCTAAATCATTTACCAAAAGAATTCCTAAATGTCCTGATTAAAAATACCTAATAGGATTGGAACCTATCCCAGGCATCATAGGGCTCATGCTGGACAGGATTCCAGTCCATCACAGAGTACATTATGTGCACTCTCTGAACAATTTAAAAGGCACCAGTCAACCGCCAGCATGTTTTTTGGCTATCCGAGGAAACCAGAGTACACAGATTAAATAAATGCCACACACAAGAAAACATGCAAACCCACCAGACACCGAAGAGAGGTGGGATTCCATCCCCCTATCCTGCAGGTGCGAGGCAGCAGTGCTAATCATTGGGAGACCGTGTCGTCTAACAAGAACATATGATAAGGAAAAACATTCCTGTCATGTTTGCTTATGATTGTTATTAGATAGTTTAAGATACATTCAAAAAAATTCACAAGCCCTCTGAATACAAATGTTATCAATATTGATATATATTGATAATTTATTATGTCAAATTTCATTACTTTATTACTAAAAATGAAACCAGATGGATGGATTATCATTGTTTTCAGTGGAGCATTATCCATCCATCCATCCATCCATCCATCTTCCTTTCTGTGGGCGGAAAGCTTTGACATAGGGAGAATAACTCCACACACATTAGAGGGGTGTTCATACCCACAATCCCCCTCCAAGATGGGGCAATAGTGCTACTCATGAGCCATCATGCCACCTTCAAAACAACAGGAAATTAAATTAGGCCTAAACCTCATTCAACAACAGGATCACATTTTATCTGATATCTTTAGGTATTATTTAGATATATCAGCATGATTCTGTTTATCTAAATCATACAGTACATAGATGTCTTGAAACATTTTAGAAACTTAAAATAATTTACAGAGAAGATGAAAGCCATTTATATTTATCTGTACATGACTCAGAAATGCCTTTACATGATTTGTTTGCTTGTCATTTGCGCCTCTCATGGATTTTCTCAGACTGCTTCAAATCAGAGGAAGAGCGAACATAAATTATCAATGTAATTAAAACGATAGCACCCCCTAGTGGTGATACATCAATTTTTCATTTATAAAATGATTTTGAGAACGCTGACTCCTGGATGACTAGTTGACAGAAAAACCTCCGGTCCACTTGAGAACAGACCTATGGCAAAGAAACTTAAGGCAAAAAGCACGTAGATATCAACAGAGATGACAAGTCCTGTAGGCACTTTTTAATGGAGGCTCCAATGTATTTTAAAAGCCGCCGTTTACAGTGGCTAATAAATATAGATCATTCAATTAAAACTTTCTGAAGATATCCATTCTAGCTGTTAGAGGGTGGAGGAAAGTTCTCCCGTGAGAGAACTGAGCACATTACTATGAATATTTGTGGTTTATAGCTCATGTAGTGATGTCGTGCGGTGTTTCCGTATCATAGCCGTGACCTCTAAATGAATGTGGAGAGCATCATAAAAACGAAGGGCCTGTACTTACAAATCATAATTAATGTTTGTGGTCCTTGTGTGGTAACAAAGATAAATACCTCTTTTCCTTACATCACACATGATTATGAAGTCAGTTAATGTACTCTCCTCTGAAAGGTCAGTTCAGTTTGCGAACAATTGCATTCAGTAACAACAAAACAAGAGACATGAAGGTTGCATTAATGACTTGCTTTCAAGAAGTAATTGGTTAAAATAACCAGTTTGTTTCCCTGAATAAAAACCTGTAATGTTGCACAGCGAACCTTTTATCAAACACTGATGTTGGAATTGATCCGTGATTAGTATCCCTGTCTTATACCATGTGCTGCCTGCCTAGGTTAGACTCTGGGAAACCTCCCCCATAGCTCTGTATTGGATAAGCAGTTAGGAGATTAATGCATTTAGTGTACTTTGCATATTAAATGTCAGTGAGAAACCCATGTTAATGCTCTTTTTATTATACTGCCAAGCAATCTAAATATGAAACAAGAAATGAGGAAAAACCGCAAAAACCAGTCCAGATTCCTGCTTTGCCATTAATTTTTCTGAGAATTATGGTCCTCTTCTACTCACTGTCTTCTCAAATTACGGCCAAAGCAATCCAGCTATTAGCCTAAATACACAATTCAAAAAACAAAATATGCACATCAAAAAATGAAATTTCTAAACTGCCCATCCATCCATCCATCCATCCATCCATCCATCCATCCATCCATCCGTTGTGCTTATTCATTATAGGGTCGCAAATCTGTTTTATATACCAATATTTTGTTATTTCATAGTAGGGCACCATTTCAAAATAATTGTTTAATTTGCTATATAAATTTATCATATTATACACACACAATCATGCTTGGATATGTCTGAATATAGCAGTTAATTAAGAGCAGAATGAACATTAATTCTAATGATTATGGTTTGCTGCTGCATTACAGTGTACCATATCACCCTCCAGCTCTGGTTAAGCTAGATGTGAACAATTCACTGAAAAGTGTACACACTATTTTGTGGTAAGTCGTACCAGTATTGAGCTTTTTAAGTGAACTTACAGCTTGGTCTGACAGAGCAAACACATGAAAATCAATGAGAACTCACAACTGAGGAGAAAGAATGACATATTTCTGGTAAATACCTGCTTTACCTGATGTTACTTATCTCCCATCTTTCTTAAATAATGCACAGCACCTGCATGAAAGGTTTTTCTTTGGCTCTGTATGTGGAAATTGCAGCCCGACTGTTAACTAAAATGTTGAGATCAGATAATAAGCTCAGTGTCCATAACCCTTAGAACAAGCTCTCCATAGTGTGAAAATGCAATTTTCAGAAGTCTAATTCAACATGAATGTGTGTAAACTGTATATATTATTGGTTATATATCTTCAATGTTTATTTATGAATCAAAAAATGTGCTTTATTACACATAAAATGTTTTAATACTTTCTTAGTAATTGCTAATACATACCCTTGGACATGAAAACCTTACACCTGCTGATTTAAAATATAATTCAATAAAGTCACCCAAATTAGATTGGGTGTGATTAGATTAGATTTGATTAGATTAGAGTGGCTGGGACCCCATTCTGGGAACTCATTCCATAAGACAAAGAATAACTCACTTGTAATATCATTAGATCATCACTTATTTAAACACATATACATTTAATATTTTTATTCTCCATGTCACATAAAGTTTTGGCTAGGGTATAAATACCTCGGTTGTCCATAATAATGGGGTAAGTATTATATTCCACGGAAGAAACAATTAATTTTTTTTAAATCATGCGATTTTTACTGTATCATTATTTTAGCATTTGAGATTAATTGTTCTTTAAAATTTAAACTAGTTAAGATACTTGCAGTTCGGGGTGTTGGTGTCCCAGGGAGGTACAGGTATATAAAATAAGTAAATTTAACATTACGCTGTTAACAACAGTTTCTTAGTTTACTAGGACTCCAATAAATTTACTTTATTCTGGCAGCATATCAGTGTATGATTAGATGGAGGAGGGTGTGGATGTTCCAGGGGTGTGATAAGATCAGTAGAGAACCCTAACCCATCCCCATTGGCTTACTCTCTGGGGACTGTGGGCCCGGGACTATGTAAAGTGCTTTAAAAGCGCTATATAAATAAAATTGAATTGAATTGAATTGAATTACCCATCAGTAATGAATTGCTAATTATTAAGGATATTAAGACAGTGCCTTTTTCTGTAAGGAGTTGTGAATGACATATCAGTTCTCGTAGGTTTTCATTTGTATTGCTGTTTTTTAGAGTGGATATCCACTGTCCAGTTTGTTGTATTGCTGAAGTGCTAATACATTTCCCCTTCCGTCTGCCAGCCCTTCTGATTTACTGACTTTGCATGGCTAATATCAGAAATGGTGTAGGGGGCAGCACTGGCAGACTATGAATCTGGGGCCTACATTTTTAATGGGACTCATTGTCAGATAATTTGAAACCCTGGGTCCCAAACTATGGATAAATTTCATTTAAATAGCTAATGGCCTTATTAATAAATTTATTCTTGAAATATGGAAACATGTCTATCTCTTAAATAAATAAGTTTATAAAGCTGAAAATTTACATGAAATCAATAGAAATGAATGACTGTCAGTCCTGTTTTTGATGTCCCATGATTGCACAGGTGTGCATGCATGCGTACCAATGAGTCAAAACATAACCACTTCCTAGCAAAACAACTGGCTTCTTCCAGATGCCAGATGGCACACCTATACACGTACAAATAAGAAAGGGATATTAAAAAGAGAGGTGCATGCTGACCAGAGGCAGTTGTCCTGAACGCTTCAGGCTACTTAGCCATCCTTGTGATCCAGGTCCACCCATTCATAATGACTGTCTACCTCAATGACACAGATTGGTTCCAGCAGGATAATTCTCCTTGCCACATCTGGCAGCTGCAGAAAAGAGCCAGCTGTTTGACTAGGGATCATAATGTTTTGGCTCATTGGCATATCTGCCTGTTATGCATTGCATCCCATTTAGGGTGTACCCCAGCCTTATGCATTATACTGCCTGGGATAGGCCTCAAGCCCCTCTGTGACCCTGACCAGGACGAGTGGCTAGTAGACGTATGGATGTTCTGAGAGAGCAGCAAGACAAGATAAGAGACACATCAGATAGCTCATATAGGACTGGCTCATTTTAATCATTTAATGGAGCTGATAAAGGATTGTAATATCAAGCAATCAGTTACAGACCCAGTAACAGAAGAAGACTCCATTTAAATTTAATCATTTATTGGATGCTTTTATCTAAAGTGCCTACAAGTATAGTGAGGGCAAATAATAAAACAGATAACAAACAGAGAATCTGGTGCAGCATGGTTTTTTAAAGTGCTACATACTTTGTTCTAAGGAGAAAATATGGAAACTGCTAATTTTCAAGGACCAGAAGGCCACTGTGTTTCTAGATAAAGGGAGTTAGTCATGGGACAAAGGGACTTCAAAACCTGTGTTGGGTGAGAGCATCCCGAATTATCTCCACCACTGGATTTAAAGCCTCAGTTGTCCATTCAGTCAAAGTATATTGCAAACAGGTAAAATTTTCCAAGTCCGTTCTTAGCGGAAGCAAAATTGCGTTCTTGAGGTATGGTAAAATTAGCATCACTGGCCGGTCAGCTCGAAAGTAGACATGAGTGCAAAACCCAGCTTTTATGACAAGTTGACACTGATAAATTTCTAAATATAATATAACACCATTCCTCTGCTGGTCCTATATTGCTAAATTATTGCACTTTATATAGATCTCATCAAAAAACCAGAAGAATATGGTAAGGAGGAAATAAATGTTTGTTGCAGGGGAAAGGCAAGGCCTGAAGTGGCCAGGTCTTCAGGAGACAGTTCAGTCAGGCCCTGTCTGACTGTCAAAGTGGAGCTGCAACAGCCAAATTAAGAGAAGGTGGTGGACTAAGCACTGTAATGTGTGCATTAGCAATGGATTACCCAGAGGTTGAGATTAAGTGCCCTGAAATGCGATGGGAGAAAAAAGAAAGCCTTGGGTTTGAATTTATAAATAAAATAGGAAAGGTCCTAAGGCTGATTCTTGTGGGACTTTACATACATAGGCTATACCTTTATATAGTCTTATGTACAACCCACCCTTGTTTTTTCCCATGTTTTTTCCCTTTTTTAATTATTGTTAGTTCTTCAATTTTGGTCACTTGCTGTCAGTATGTTGCACCATGGTCCTGGAATAATGATATCGATATGGACAATTGGCTGGTATGACTTTAAAGTCCACTTGACTTGACTTGAAACCCGACCAAATGAAAAGCCCGACGGTTAGTTATCAGATCAGATCATCTCAGTCCATGTAGACCTACGTAAATACAGAAAATACTTATTGCCATGAGTCAATGTGGAATGATTTATTTTGCATTTTCTGAATTTTCTCACTGAAGAGTGCTATGACGCTAAGAACGGCACCAATAAGCTAATGTGGCAGATTAACAGAGTGCTAAATGTTGAAATATATATAACATCCCTTATTCTTGGTTCAACATTATGTGGTTGAATCTGATGATCTGGAAACGGTGGTTTTAGCACTCGGATTACACTTCTGTTTCGTCAGAGCTTTCATGTGGAGATAAACGAAAGCCGTGTGAAAGATAAAGTAAAGAATGCTGACTGGTAGATGTTTGTCAGTTCTGATCTCTCAAAAGTCTGCTGCTCTCTGGGAAAGCAAATTGTAGATCAATTTACAGGGCTCAGTAAGTCTGACATGCTTCTTCCAGTAGAGAATGTTTAAAGTTATCCTTGATAGGATTATACATGGATGAAAGCTTTTATTTTCATACATCCTGGATTTGTATCACTCATGTAAAAAATATGAGTTAACATTTATAATGTGTCATGCCCTGCCTCCCTGCTCCTTCTGTTTCCTCAGTGTGCCTCAATGGGACACACCTCTTCTGCATTTTCCCCTTGTTACTTGTCTTTAAATGAGCTTTCCAGTCCTGTTGGCCCCAGTCCGGTCATTAATGTCACCCCTGCCCGCTCCTGCCCCTTGGATTGACCCCTGGTGATCCCCTGTTATACGTTTTGGAGCTTATTATATCTTTGGACAATAAACCCCTGTGTTACCCTCAGTTGGCCTCCCGTCCTCAGTACAACATAATGTCTGCCCTCAATAAAGTGAAGTAGAACGAATATCAACTATGAGAGAATCCTCCTCGTGAATTAAGACAAAAGCCTGCTGCCTGATGTATAAAATTGCAGCTGTTAGGGTCACTCACAGCTTTTATTACAGTGCACTAATAGAGAGAAGGGAAAGTAAATCATAAAGCGAACCAGGGAAAAAATGGATTCATATGTGTGAAACTGTAAAACAGAATTCTACTTGTGCTCCTGGAAGATTTCAAAATGCCTTCATTTTCATTGAAATTTCACTTTTCTCTGAGCTGTGTAACCTCCAGATATGAGATGAACTCACATCGATGTAGCTTAAGTTATACTGAATTCGCAATCACTGGTGCCTGTCTGTTTTAAAATTTCGCTCCATGTTCATTTTTTGTGGCACTCTGCAAAATTCTTCTGCCATTTTTTTTTTTTTTTTTTTTTTTACCAGAATGTGGGCCAATCTCCTGCAGCAAGGCAATCAATACTAAATAACTTGCCCTGCAGAAAGTGCTGCACATCATTTCTTCATCATTTCCTTGTAGAGCTAATTCATCTTCAAAGATTAGATTATCCAGGACCCTTTTCCTCATTAACCCACGAAGTACAATAACCGTCAATGTAAAGCATAAATGTCCATCTAATTGATGTTATGTTTTTCTTGAATTAAAATTCTGTGTCAGAAGTTGACTAAGACATTTACAGCTATTTCACTGATGGCAAAAAAAAAATCAGTCCGTTGTACCATATCGCTCGAACAAATTTGGCCACTAGGGTGCAGCAATAATTTGTGCATGTCTTATCCTTTCTCTGTTCTTTCAATTTAATATTATTCCTGATTTATCATGTCCATGATTCTGTCATTAGGGGTCAGAGATTGGCAAAATTCAATGCAAGAGTCAGCGTTCAGTTATATGTAACTAAAAAGCTTTTTAGTTCATTACAATAATGAAATACCCCACAGCCTTATCAAGTTTGGATGGATGAACAATGATGAAATACTACTATTGTTCAGTACATTTCCTTGGTTAACTGTCTGATAAATGTATTTAAGTATTTAAGTATTAAGACCGAAGCCAACAAGATTCATCCAGAATAATAAAATATGACACTAGCACTTGTACTGAACAGGAATCTATTTTAATCTGATCTATCTTTTGCATTTGGTTGATTCTCAAAGGTTCATGACTAGATGGAGGCACAAATGCCATTAGGAGGAAAAACAGTTTTGGTTATTTGACAAATCACAGAAATTTAATAGGAATGACAATTTTCTTTTCAGCCCTGAGTCCCCAAAACCACCTGCAAACAGGAGGTAAGTAATAGCAGCCTGCCAGGTTGACAATAACTGTACGCTTGTAGATGAAGCTATAAAACGTCTGTCACACAGCGTTCTCCAGAAATGATGCACATACAACCATGAGGTCTTGTTTCATGTTTCTCTTGCTTCATTGCAGGAAGTGACGTTGTAGAAATCCTCCTGTGGCTAACAAGGCTGTCTGCTGTCTGTAGTCAAAACTACGGTAAGTGATAGGCCAGAAATCCTGGTATTCGGTGCACTCATTATGTGGGGAACCACCCGTCAGGCTGATGTCTGAGCTTCTTAAAATATTACTGTGATTATAAATGTGCATATCTTCTGGAGACTTTGGAGATCTATGAAATAATAAGTTATGATGAAATATACTGTACATTAATGAAGCACCCATTTCAGTTATGTTACATCATGATGATTTGTTTAGCATTTTTCAGACCTTTCTCTATTGGAATTGGCAGGGAACATTTTCTGAGCAAAAATGTATTTGTTGTACCTTTATATGTCAATATTGGGTATATTTTAATAACAGGATAATCATTATCCCCCTGTGGAATTATACATTTTCAGCCATATTGAGTGTCATGTGGCATTTTGTGTCAATACAGCCTTAGGGAACTGATTGTCAGACAGAGGTTGTTAAATTAGACAAAGTACTAGGATGACTGTACCCGAAGTAAGCTAATTAGTGTGAATCTAGGTTCATTTTTGGCTGGTTTAAAGGCTGTTTTGGTTTAGTATCAGACTAGTAATAATAGAATGTCTCACTGAACTACGAAGAATAAAATGGTTTGGATCTGTTTGGTGTTCTAGGCACTGCCGGGCCTAGAAAAAGTCGCACACTTTAATATTTTGTTGGACTGCCTTTAGCTTTAATTACGGCAAATATTTGTTGTGGCATTGTTTTGACGAGCTTACACAGCATCTCAACATGTATTTTCCTCTGGATTTTCATTGTTTTTGCAGCGATCTTGTATTGAGGACGGGGGAGTCGAACCACTCTGTAACGTGTTCTCCACCAGTGGAGTTAAAGTCAGGACCCTGTGGTGGAAAATTCATGTGTGAAAATGATTCTTCATGCTCACTGAACCACTCTTTCACAATTTGAGCATGGTGAACCTTGGTGTTGTTGTCCTGGAATCTGCCTTAGGCATCAGGGAAGAAAAAAATCCATTGATAGGATAACCTACTCATTCAGTAGATTCAGGTACTCAGCTGACTTCATTTTATTGCTGAGCCTAGACCAGACCGTTGGCTCTTAAGTACTGTATTTGCTTAATTAAATTCAAAGGGCGACTCTTTTTTTTTTTTTTTTTAGCCAGGCAGTGTATCATGCCTTTTGTTCATAATGTCGAGTAGTGCTCAGTGTTAAGTGCAAAGTTAATGAAACATGCAACACGCTTTCTTTGCCTGTAGCTCTGTCTTTTCCACAGTTATCTATAATGTTACAAGATAACAGCATGTCTCTGGAATGTGAATCCTTACTCACATGCAAAAAAACTAAAAACACCAAAAATGCCTTGCTGCAGCTGCTCTTGTCAAAGTTCAGGATGGTAGTGTCACACTCTATATCCTGCTGACTGAGCTAATTCTTACCATAACTTACCTTAACCTTTTCTGCTAGTACCACAGTTGTTTTTTGCTTCATATATTATGGTCCCATTAAATATATACAAATATATGCAGCAATATGTAGAAATTACTTCATAATGCAGTCCACTATAGTTATGTGCCATAGGTCATTCCATGCAGCCATGTCCACCTCCAGATGACCCAAACTTGTAATCATACACATTTGCAATTAGTGTCTTTAAGTTAATTTTGGTCATTGTCTTCTGACTCAGTCTTGGTGGTCTGTTCTCTAGGCCTGGCTTTTGGGGGATTTTGAATCTGTTCTCATCACTCAGTTCTCTGGTTGTGATTGAATTTGGAATCATTTGGTGATATATAATGCCTGTGTCAAAATACAGAGCCACATTTTGTAGCTTCTTTTAAAATATTTCTGACTTTTGGATTGTTCTCTGATTTTTAGTAGTGCTCTGCACCCTCCTGTCTGTTATTCATTCGTCTGACCTTGCTTTTTTATACCACTTATCTTTTTCCTGATTCGTTTATCTTTGGTCCTTCAGTCCTGCCTCTGCGTAGTAAGCAGCTCATTGGGTATGCAGAAGTTCACCGGCCAAAGACGAAAGGACTGACGGGCAAAAAGCCCAAACAAATACCGATAAAGTTCACAGCAGACGATAAGGTTTAAATCAGTTAAGGTGCCTTTTCAATTTGTTTATGACTGTGATGAAATTTTGATCACAGGGCATCAAAAGTAAGTTTTATTTGATGAGTTGATTAATGCTGTTAAGGATTCTATTATGAGCCACACTGTCTATTAAGACTTGAATCCTTTGAAAATAGGTCAGCTATTACTTATAACTATCCTTAGCTGTCTTGTAAATTGGCCTGATCCTGATCTAATAATTATCCTGAAACAAGGGCTGATCCTATAAATAGGGCAGTACAATATTATATTTTTCTGTAAATGCAGGACTGCTCCAAGGGGCTATCAGATGATGGGAGACATGCTTCAATGCTAGGGAATTTACTTAACCCTTCTATATACTTTATACTGTATATAGAAGGGTTAAGGAAGTTCAGTATAAATGTGTATGTCTGAGAATCTGCTTTGAACTCTCCAGGCAGGGAAAGGTGACTTCTAAGGACTACGGAGCGAGATGTTCTGATCATGCCATGCTGTGCAATTAAAAGTGAGCTGTTTTATTTAGTTTCATTCTATTTCCATCAGACGCCCCACTGATTGATGGAGAGGGTGGAAGAAAGCCGGAGGATTCATCAGTTCCAATATCAGAGAAAGAAATAGCCCCCCCCCCCCCTCCCCAATGCGATCTACTTTCAAAAGTGGGTTTGGCGAAAGGTGTAATTCAGCTGGCCAATTAGATGAAGGTAACAGCACATAGGTAGACAACAGCCTTTATTTTGCCAGCCCTCTGAATGGATGCCCTTACGTGTTGAAATGTACTTGGTCTGTTCACCGTGACTATTTTTAAATAGTCATCTGATAAAAAGGGGACTATTTAATAATTAAATGTTCTTACTATGTCTTTGAAGCAGCCACAATGAGAAATGTGACATGGTCTCTTTATATGCCCTCAATCACAGATTTCTCTCATCTGGAAATGAGAGCATATTCTGCACGCTTCAGCAGACAGTGTTGGAGTCAAGTTTGCCAGAGGTTACCCGTTTAGTCATTACAGTGGACCATTTTTCTAAACATTTCAACACAGACAAGCAAATGAATTCTTTTGCCTCTTGTTGGCCTGAGTGTGTATTTATGTAGCATGTTATCAAAGTGGATTTCTCTGCATTTTATCTGTAAATGTGTTATAAGAAAGTTTCAACATAGAAAACTAACATCACAACTGACCCCTAAGTGAAAGCAGACATCATCAATGGAACATTTGTCAGCCATTGTACTGTTACTCAACGTCTGATTAAGTCTCAGTCGATCTTTAGCTTTGACCATCACATTGAAATTCAATCACACATTTCGTCTTGTGAGTCATACTTTTACTCACGACAAAATATCCTTATGAAAGGTAAGCTTAGGTGTGGTATTTTGTGAATGCAATTCAGAGCCACTATGTTCCATGCTGGCATCAGACTCTGCGGCGGCAGGGTAGTTGAATTAGACTGTAACATGAGAGAGAACATGGTCACTTCACCAGACAAAATGCCAGCGCACATTTTCTTGTCATTGTACCTAATGCAGACATGTCTACTTTTTCAGACATTGATCCAAAAGCGTATTAACTGGGAGAGATTTATAAACGTAGTAATTTTTACAAGATACCTCATAATTAATCTGACCCTGGAAACAATCACAAAGTCGAAGTCTTGCAGAGGCATAGTAATACTTTATTTCAAAGTATTTCACTAATTTTTGAATGCTTTGTGCAACTTTAACCGAGATATTAAAGGTTGTTAAAATTGTGTCCTTTCTCATGAATGTTTTCTCACAATTTCTCGAATGCTCCCTAGCATTCAATCTTGTTTTTGCAATATGCGCAAATACAATTAAGACGGCAAACACCTTCCACTGGACACATCATCCTAACTGGCGTTCACTTTTGAACAATTCAGAACCAGGTTAATTTTGATGTCTGTGGCTTACCTGGTTAGAAATGTCACTCCTGCTGTAGCGAACACATAAGAAAAATCTAGCTAGGCTCAAGTCATACCTCTTTTCAATGTTCTGGCTAGCCCTTGTTTACATCATAGCTGCTTTTATTCCTCTTGAATAACTTATGAGGCTCATTCTCTCTTTTTCACGTGAGCATTGTGCGTCTACTCAATCACCAAAGACAGAAAGCGCCATCAGTCTAATTGAGGCCGTGTCGCTTGTAGGGTCATGTAAGGTCTGTACTCCAGTTACTCTTTATGCCTTGGAGTTCGCTTGAAAGAAAACCCGTCTACTGAGTCCTGATAAGCTCTCACACGATTGGAGTTGTAAGTGAAAGACGAGTACTTCCCAATATAAGTAGCTAGCAAAAGGCTATCCATCCATCTTATAAACTGCTTAATCTCATTCAGGGTTGCATGGAGGGCCTGGAGCCTTTAAGACACAAGGTGGGGAACACCATGGATGGGGTGCCAATCTATCGCAGGGCACAGTCACACACACACTTGTTGGACATTTTAGCCATGCCAATCAAGGAGCCTGGGGAAAAGATGCAAACTCTACACAGACAGAGCCAGGTTTTGAACCTCTAACCCTTGAGGTACAGGGCAAAAGTGCTAACCACTAAACCACCTTGCACCCCAGAAAAAAAAAAGTCCTTCAGCATGAAATATTTTCCATACAGTTACAAAGTGTCTTTTGCATTGCATTTTGCTGCATGCATGATCGGGAATGAAAAATGTTTCAAAAAGAAGGCATGATTTGATGGTTGAGATCATTTGAATGAAATGTTCGATTATTTTTCTTGGTTTTAGGCTGAACATTATAGCTCATGGTTTTAATCATCTTTACTTTTGGGATTTGTTTGTTTGTAACTGTCCACAGATTTTTTTCAATATTCTTTTGAATGCTCACAAAATCTTCTTGCGTTATCTCAAAAGTTACTGATAACAATGAAATAATAGCCATGAGTAGATGGTATTTTGGGTCATTACAGTGGTCCATAGATGACATGATTTATTTTTAAAGGTTGGACTGGAGGGCATTTGCGAGTGAAATCCCTTTCTTCTCCATAAATGTTAGATTTCAAAGGCAGCTGGGCTTTCAAACAGATTGGTACAAGGTTACAGAGAGGTCTTCCTCTCTCCTCACCTTCACACTTCAAAAACCCTGTTAACCTACAAGAATCCCAACACGTTAGACTTGGCTACTCAGAGCCGTTGCACTGTCTGCTTGACCTGAGATCATGTTGAGCACTTAATGTAATTAGACCGTCAAAACTGAAAAATCAGTTTCATCTGACAATTTCAAACTCTTTAATGAAATCATTCTGGCAGTCTATACATCAGGATTTTACTTGGTCTTTCGTAGTAATATTTCTCCTACAACCAATCTCCCTACCAGGACTTTGCTGAAACTTTCTCTGAGGCTCATGCAAAAAGGTAAACAAGTGGCACTCGTTACCTATAATAATCAATGTGAATTGAGAAATGAGTGACTGGGGGGTTCAGGCAAGATTTGACACCCCCAGCCTCCCCACATGCCTACTCCCCCTTTACAGTACAGTATTCAACACCCCCAGTCTCTGTGCATGCCTGCTTCCCCCATTACAGTACACTATTTGGAAACCCCGAGCCCCCGCATGTGCCTGCTATCTGTTTACAGTACACTCTTTGACAGCCCCAGGCCCCCACGTCTACTCCTCCTTTACAGTATACTATTCAGACACCCTCAGCCCACCCACTTGCCTGCTCCTCCTTTTACAGTACACTATTCAGACACCCTCAGCCCACCCACTTGCCTGCTCCTCCTTTTACAGTACACTATTCAGGGACCCCCAGCAATGACGGAATTCCATTTGAAGCCCTGATTTGGTTGCACCCCTCTGGTGATGGCACCTGGTTATGAAGGCACATGACATGTTTAAATGTGTTCAGCTTCCAATCCATGTAGAATACTGTAAAACAGCCACTGCAGTTTATTATATCATGTTGTTCAAAGTTGTAAAAAATTCCTAAGGGACATTCAGGTAACTGTATATTGTTATGAAGTATGGTACCCATTCTGTAGGTCTTACTATCACATTAGACAGTATGGCACATCTAATCTGGCACGGGAAGACAATACTGAAAGACAGACTTTTCAGCAGATGAGGACCTTTTTTACTGTCTTAATACACCAGATTGCAAAGCCACAGAAAAGAGAGAAAAAAAACCCAGAATATGGTTTTAGATCACTTAGATCTGCCCGATCTCTTGCCTGACGGTGATTATTATGTAACTGGAAAACGTTCAAAACGTTCAAACGTATTCAAATGGCTGTGTGGTTTTTCTTCTGTTGAGTTTTGACATTTGATGGAGAGGTGCACTTACAAAAGCAATTTAGGTTCCCCAATATTTATATTTAATATTTAAATGGCATACATAAGCACATAAAAATTATCACTTTCCACCGCCTCCAGGGTGTCCCCCACCTTGTGTCCTAGGCTGCCTGGGATAGGCTCTTGGACCCCCTACAACCCTGAATAGGATTAAGCAGTTTGGAAAATGTATGGATAGAATTATGACTTTGTAATGTATACACTATTAAAAATGTTAAAGGGAATACAAATACAGAATAGGTTTTATTTAGGGAGACTGAAGTGCCCAGCCCCAGTTTTATACGAAAGTCTCAAAGTCTGTGATGGTGAAAAAAAACAATTACATAAACAATAAACAATTATTAACACAACTGAGTTTCTGAAAGGTGTGTTCTCTTCCAAAGCAGCCTGTTGTGGCGTTTAGATTATTGTAAAGAATGTGAAGTATGTCCCACAGTGCTACACAAACAGGGATGGCTTTATAGCAGTTCCAGGTTTCATCTAAAGCAGCATCATTTTACGGGTGGGATATTGTCACATAAGTTGCCGTAAGGGGGGGGATCGGGGACGGAACTAAGCTCTATGTCTTGGGGTTCTCCACCTCTCAGATGACGGGATTCTGGGCAGGAAGAATGAAGAAATAAGCATATCTCAGACTTCAGGTTTTCCTATGAAAAAAAACAATAAAGCTCTGTAATCTTTCAGTTTTCTTTAGAAAACATTCAAGAAATTTGTGTTGAAGGACACAATGCATACATTTATCATAATTTCTCTAATGAGTTAGTGCAGAAAACCTATTAGCTCACTTGTTACCACATACCCAATGCAAGGAATTACTGTTCTACCTCATGTTATATCCACCCAATTTCTAATGGCTTATTCTGGTCTAGGGCACAGGGAGGCTTGGAGCCAAGCCCAGGGAACACATTCACCCACTAGGGGCACATGCCTTCCCCCAAATGAAGGCAAGATTAGAACTCATAACCTTGGAGGTCTGAGATACTAGTGCTGCCCACTGAGCCACCACACCAGGCTCTCAAGGATGTATGATTTTCTTTGTTTTTCTTTGATGTTATTTTGCTGACTAATGTGAAATCTCATATGGAAAAGCCGCCGCTGAAAGGCATTATTTTTTTCTTAATGTAATCTAGCATTTGTTAATATTGTTTAATATGTGACCTGACAGATGTGGCTCTTTAAAATAATTCAGTAACTGGTGGCCTGCACTAAGCATTAGTGTCGTTCTTATAAAACGTAACTCCACCTGGTTGCACACAGATCTCAAGAGCTATTTGTTGCACTGGTTGAACTGCAGAGGCACCCATGGGTGCAGATGAGGTAAAAACATCTGAAGATTGTGTTGTCCGGTTCTAAACCAACCATGGGCAGAGCTAACCAAGTGCGGCCCTGTGTCTCTCTCAGATGGATTTTATCCTGATCCTCAGGTGGCTTTGGCTGTGACCTCAGAGGAGCTGGTGTCCTCTGTGATGAAGGGAGCAGCCCAGACGGATTCCTGCAGCGCTCGGAGTCAACACAGATGATACTCTGTAATTGAAGCGCCTGTACAAGCAGACAGGGATTTCCTGTGAGGATTGGCCCTGTGCACACGTCGATGTTCCATGGTGATGACTTGGGAGGGCTGCTTTGCGCATTTGCTCAGTCACCGCCAGGAACGGCCCACCAGCACCAATATCAGCCCATCTATCTTTGCCCTTCAATTTCCTTGGTTTGTTTAATTCAATGGTTTAATGTCAAAGGATCGTTCAAAAGTACATTTTCAAGATTGAGAAGCATAGCTAGGGCAATAAGGAAAACCCTGACCTTTTGTGGTATTTCACTCTCTTGATCACCTTCTCTCTGAAAGCAACATAATCTTCCATCCTCCCCTCCTCCTGGACAGAAGCTGCCTTTTAGCCCTACAGGACTTTATTTCCTCTGGGGAGCATGGAGTTACTAAACCGGTAATGTGACGCTCCCACCTGGCCCTTCAGCCACAGCCCCACACCCGGGCGGGTGCCCGAAGAATGGGTGCCGTGCTCAGCCGTGAAGTGATGAAGGCCGGCCATCTGCTTCGCCAATGTGGCGAACGCCTCACTTCGCTGCTCACGATGGGAGAAGGGAGCCCAGAGCCACGAGCTGCGGCTACCAGGTGCTTGACCTGCAAAGCAGAAAGGCTGGCCCGTAGTCGAAAATGTACTTTGCTCTGTTATAGCCTGGCATTCACCAGTCAAGTGAGCATCCAGCCCAACTTCTACTTGAATCCTACCTTCATACCGCTTTAAAAGAATTACTTAGATTGATGGCTCTAAATTAATATCGACAACATACTGTATCTGTCTGAGTAACAAATTCATGGTGATGAAATACAGGCAGCCTTGAACATTAGGTTTAAACACACAAATGATCCAGAAGGCAGGTTTGCATTCTTCCATTCTAATATTTTCCCTTACAGTGAAAGTCAAATTCACCATTACAACCTTTGCAAAAAAAAAAAAAAAAAAAACCTACAGTGAGAAAAAGAAAAACTCAAAAATAAGATAAATATCACAACTTTTCAGTCATTACACTTGGTTTATTCCAGGGCTACTAGATATGCATAATATGGCAGTGTGTACAAAAACAGTGATTATACATTTTAAGTATTTATCATTCATTTTATTTTTCTTGCTTAAAAAATTATAAATTATCTGATGTCTCTACTGAGAAATAATATACTCTAATAGATACTTACTTGCGTCTTCATTGTTGCATTTTGAATGATTTATTAATTCATTAATGTCTTACTAATAATATAATAATTATGTTGGTTTTCCTTTCCATACATCACTGTGAATTTTTGGCTGTTACAGAAGGGATGGAATGTGGCTGGAAAGTGCTGTGGAAACAAATGGGAAAGGGGGGTGTACCAGAATGAAGTGCATTCAGCAAGCAAGTATCAGCGATATATTCATGCCACACATCCCTGTGACACCCTCACTGAGGGCATAATCACAGGGTTTCGACACCCCTGCTATCCTGACATAAACCCAGCTCAGAGACCGTTTCAAAACACCATGTGTACCACTCCTGGTCCACGACACGATCATCTAACGTTTGCTTAATTGTACAATTGTGAGTCATACAAACTGTAGCCTACTTGGAGAAATTACATCAACTGCCCCACAGGTCAATTCTATTTGCATTTTCCCACTGTTTTGATACCAAAAAGAATATGAAGAAGGTATCCTCATTGATCTGGAAGGTAAGACAGGTGTTTTGGACACCAAAGAGAATGACAGAAGGGTAAACGCTTTGATTTTCTATGAGATTGAGCGATATGTCTCTAGAATAGGAACAGATAATGTTAGATTACCTTCTGTAACCTGAAATCAGTTTTACTAACAGCAAATAGTACAAACAATATCGTCACTAAATCAGGGGAAAAAAATGCCTTTGTTTAACAAGGCAGAAAGCTGACCATTGCTGTTAGATGAATGGTATGGTAAAGGTTGTCCAGTTGCCCATGTTGGGATGGATTGTGTAGCCTTTGGACTCAACAGCCACTCCATCAGTGATGTGTAGAGGTCTCCAGATAAAGAGACTCAAACTGATCCACATCTCCTGGTGGCTGCATTAGGTAAGCTAAGGAAAACCAGTAGTGCTCCAAAACCACCTAACTACATTTTAAACACAGGCAACTACAGGCAGAAAGCATAATTTCTATAGCATTACACCACTGAGCTGCATAAATTGACTAGAATCCAGGACCAGCAAATTCCTGGCATTTCCGCTAAAACAGTATGCCGACTGCTCTAGCAGTCTTTCACTCAGTGTCTTTTATAGTTTTTTTCATTTCCTTAAGTGCAGAATTTGATACACTAACCACAACACCATTTACCCGATCATGTCTTTTGTAGGGAAAAAAAAAACCAAAAAAACTTGCATTAGTCACCATGTAAGACTTTCTGGACAGGCTAATAAAGCAAGATTTAGTGATGATATTGACTGCACTGGAGTATAACTCACGAGCTTCAGCGAAAAAGGCTTCTAAAAGATGTTAGCGATTAATGAGCTGAAACTGAGTGTTCGAAGACGCAATGCACGAGATAAACTTTCCTCATGTAGTGACTGCAGAATTATACACGCAAATATAGATATGATTTCATGTGGTGTGTCTCTCCTGATCATGGAGGTGAGTGAGACCCATGGTGTTTGGAAACAGGACTGGCCGTCTTTCTGCCTCAGCCGTCAAAATGGTGTCTCCTCATGGGTGAGGCTAAAAGGCAGACTTCTGTGTCACGTGGACTGGGCTCATGCACATTACGGAGGCTCGCTCCTCACGCACTGTTCCGCTGCGCCAAGATCTTTCCGGAACGCTCGTCAATCAACGCCATTTGCCGTCATCAGAATTATCTAAGAATATCTTAACAGAATCACAGTAACATAACAACCATCTTCGATGGTTGGGAACAAGCTTAGAGTTCACCAGTGTGTTTTGTTGGGTCATTAACTCTTTAAAAGATATTACAACTCTGTCAACAGGGCCAAGGACACAAAATAAATGCAGTTTTCTTTTTCTGAGGCCCATTAAAAAAATCACATTCATGAACACTGACATTTTAACCTTAAATGTCAAGATGGGCACCAAATCAGGGACTTCACTTTTCATGACATCTACTGTAAATGTTTATTTATCCTGTGTGTGTGTTTTTTTTCTGTCATGTTGTCTTTGATTCACTATATTCTGTATATTTAAAGGTATATTCCTGTTAGGGCAAGCCATTGACCTAGGAATGCACATTTTAATCTCTTTTCTGCCACTCTCTTGCAATATTATAGATTTGACCTACTACCTATAAAATTTTTTAGGCAAATGATACAAAAAAAAATCTCGTAAAAATAAGGGAAAAAGAAACATAACATAAAGCCACCTGAATGGCTGGCTCCTTCACCATTTGCATTGAAACATGCAAGGGGGCGGGGTTTCTCAGTTCTAGCACAGAGGCCTCCGCTTAAAGCAGAGGAGGCCTGCGGTCCGCTCCTAGCAGAACCGATGGAACTCTCCCTGGAATGTCTGAAGACCTTTGGAAGCTCTGATGCATCAGGGTGCTTAGAGAGATTTCTTCCTGATTACTCATTTTTGTTTCATGATAGATTTTCATGTTTCATTAAAACAATTCAATTTCAAAAGGAAAAAATATATATACAGGGTATATATATGTACTGTGCAAATGCCAGAAGTTTATTGCATGCTATCTGGAAATGACTCCGAAACTGATCATTTTGTTGTCAATGTTTTTCTTTGTGTCAGAAATTTGCGTAAAAAATGTATTTTGAGGAAAGGAATGCAGGATTTGATATCTTGACCCGTCCCGGCATGGAAAGTTGCTCAGAAACGTTTTGGTGCTGAGACTGCAGTGCTTGGGATTTTCCACTCTATCAACACTCAGCTGCCTGTGTGTGTTTTGTCTGTGTGTGTTTTGTCTGTGTGTGTTTTGTCTGTGTTTTTTTTAACTCTGTGCATTTATGTCCACTGGCTGCTTTTTGTCCTGGTTCTTTCCACTATGAGAAAACTTAAATTAGCACTATTTAAAATATTGAATTATGGTCCCAGCTACTCTCATATTTGTAAATGAATGCCGCAATGAGTAACAATATGTGGCGATGCCAGTTCACTTGAATGAAAAGGCAGATTTAAGACAACATTGATTGATCTTGATATTTTCTCTTCCACTTAACCTGTTAAGAGCTGAGGTGTTGATAAGAACATTTCATTCATTTTCATTTGTGCACATTTTTTGTTATCATACAACTGAGGGAGGTGAGAGCGACGTCCCAAACCTCTTCAGCAATCTCCACCTACTGTGGAGAACAGGTATCAGAGCTTCTAAAGGTCTTCTCAGCCATTACTAGAAGGACACCTTGACGTCTGTCAAATAAAAACGAAAGTCCACTGCGTTTCCATTCCTGGCTTGGGGCCACAACTCTCCTCAGGTCACTTCCATGCCAGCAGACCCACGTGAAACACTACGATTGCTGAGCAGAGGCCTCCCTGGGCAGTTTTATTCTGTCTTGTTTAAGGACTCTCCGGTGATAGTCAGTTTCGCCCCAGCACCCTGAACTCAGTCAGTAACTATACAAGGGCTTTACAAAAAAGCTAACTTGAACAGCCATACAATGGCTAAACATAAACCATATCTCTACCATTTTTTAAAATTTATTATTTTGTCTGCTTCCACGTTTTTTCATTACTCTTGCTAGTCTGCACTGGATTCTCAGCACTGTTTCAGATGGCAGAGCTGCGGTCAGGCTAGCCGCTGTCGGAGGACGTGTGGGGCGCCGTGGACGGTGAGCGGCGCCGGCGGGTGGGCGTCCATGAGCGCTCCGAGCCCAGCGAGGCGGGCCGGAAGCGGTGCGCAAAGCTGTCCAGGAAATCCCGCTGCTGCTGAGTTATGGCTTGAGAGAGCAGGCCCGGAAGAGCCTGCAGGCTGCCAGTGATGGAGTCCAGCTTGTCCTCAAGCGTGCCGATGCGTTTGTCTAACTCCTCGCTGCGCTCCTGCAGCTCCGACACCAGGTCGTACATCACGTTCTGGGTCTGTGGAGGAGACATCACAGGCTCGGAATGGTTGGCTGACATTGTGTCCCGAACATAAAAAAAAAGTCGAAAGGAAAAACAAACATACATAAACAAACATAAATAAGAATTTTCTCTTCAAGACAACATGGATTACCCCAAGAATCTTGCGCACAGATATCTCATAAAAAATGCAAAATATTCTCCCGAAAGTCTTGATACACAATATAGAGAACACACACTGTGTTTGAAAACAAACCAATTTATGGACAAACATCATTTGGAAAATGAATTGGCGTGGTTACTAATTTTATAGTACACTATAAAATACTCTCTGAAATCAGCTGTTGGTTGCTCACTCTTGTCACCAGACAAGGAAGTACTGTTTAACAGAGTTAGAGATTTTCCAAGTTTTTGCTTCCAAGGCTTTGTATTGGGTTATTTATTGATGATATTTCCTAAAAAAAAAGTTTTAGCAAATGTAAAACCATATTGGACCAAAATGTCTTTTTTTCACAAGAAGACAGCATAAAAAAATCTATAAGTAAAATTTAGGTACACAGCATTCATGAGCAACTACACTGGTTTCACGACTGACTTTGCCACGGACACAATCGATCGGGTTTCAGTTAGCTAGACAGGTGGAAACAGTACAAGGAGAAGTGGATGTTCGATGAAACCGCAGATACTAAAGTAAGGCTCTACGCACCTTTGCCAAATCCACAAGTGTGTTAGCCTGGTCATTCAGTTTCCTCTGCTCCATTTTCACACTGCGTAGTCTGGGGGGAGGGTAGGGGAAAAACCGGGGATGACAGGGTTTCAGGCAGGGAAGAGGGAGGGAGGGAGGGAGGGAGGAAGAGAGGGAGGTTCGAGGAAGGAGAGCAAGAAGTCACAGTCAGGTGAGTGCCTGTTAAACACTGACAACAGTTTCCCACATGCAAATGCTCTCATTTCAGACTGCCAGTCCACACATGCAAATTAAGTTAGTTTTAAAAGGCAAGAAAGTGTGTGGATGTAGAATACACCCCGTCAGAGCATTCGAACACTGCACTGCTTTCTCTGTCTGCTGCTACAACCACGCAAGCCTGTTTGCTGGCAAGCCGTCGGAGTGCCGCACGGGCGGGCTATGCTGCCCTGCGTGGTGCACTCAGGATGAGGGCAGAGGTGGTGCGATGATGGAGGCGCGGGTGAAGGCACGCTGGGCGGGTGTGCATGGCAGAGTTGGCAGGTGAGTAGGGGTGGGATGTGACCAGGGGACCTGGGGATTGACCTTACAGACGAAACCCAAAAATGGAAGCCATATGCAGCAGTATTCCTAAGCCTGAGATGGAGGACCAGGACAACAGAACTAGACTCAAATCCAGAAAGTATCCATAAAAATCTTACGATGTGTCATTTTCAGGCTCAGATTGAGATATCTAACAAAGCTTTTAATGAACTGAACTTTTTTCATCCATTTTCTAACTTTCGATCTAGCCCAGGGTCAAGGAAGATAATAATAAATAAATGTGGGAAAAATAAGTGAGCATAATGAGTCCTATAAATCTGTTTTATATTTATTCATATTTTTCCTAGTTACAGCTTCTAAGCTAATGGTTACCACTGCAGACTCCTCACATTTTCAAATGTGACGTGAAATACGTTAAAATGTTTCTACAGATCATTGTCAAAGTACTGCATTTAAAGAAAAGCTTTGCTTTTTCCCTATTCAGACAGAAGACGGGCACTAAAATGTTTTTCGGACAAAATCCCAAATCATGAGAAGGCCGAATGAGGACTCGTATAGTTTGGTCAGGAAGAAATGACATAAGTGGAGACTGTTTACACACTCCTCTGACACCAGTCCAGTGCATTACTTACAGCATTGCGAAAGCAAATAGTCAACAGTGAATAATGCCTGAAACTGCGAGATACAGAAAGGAAATCATTAAAAGGTGAAACAGCAAAAATATCAGAATGACATTCTTAAGACGTGTAAGATCAGGCTTAGAAGAATTGTGTTATATTTATATATATATATATATAAAAGCATGATTCATCACTGCTACTAAAATATCGCCTGGCCGCACTAAACATTATTTTGTAATTTATGTCAAGACACAATAACAAGTTCACAGTTACAGGGAGTTCCATTTCAAGGATTTATGCTGCTTAAGTGTGACAAAAAGGCACCCGACTTCACCCAGGACCGAAAAGCAATGCATAAAAAATCAATCAAAAAAATCCCCCGAACGTCAGACAATCTTAGGGATCATTACATTCTCAATGGCTGCGCAATAAAAACGGATTCATCTTTTCCTGGGGTCTCATTTCCACACCTGTTTCCTGCCATTAGCTGAGCAGTGTACAAATTAAAGCTGAAATGACTTCCAACAGAATGTTGCATCGATGAGGTTACTATTCAGCTGAGACAAAGCCATCCAGCTGGGAATCATATTTTTCAAAGTACTTAACACACATATTCAGGGCTGCACAGGGCATCCCTCGTGCAGCCAGAAGAAATGATGACAATGACCAACAAAGAACTAGCAGACCTGTATACTCAGAAAGAGGTCCTTAGGTGGTGCTTAACATGGAATCTCTCATGTGTTACACTGTGACCGAGTTCAGAAGAATAGTGGACCAAACACATACTAACTGGCTATATTTATTATTATTGTTATATTATTTCTCAAAGCAGGCTAATTATTCATGAATCCCAGAAAGTGGAACACCTCTGAGCAACACCAGGGGCAATGTAGAGAGCATTCTTTAGTGAGGCTGAATTTATTTCCTACAGAATGAGGCAAAGACCTGCTTAATTTTCTATCAGCACTGTGCTCAGTGCCACGAATAGGACTGGACTGTGAGAAATACATATGTAAACAGAAAAACTGAGGCAAACTAGGTAAGCTGTGGATGTTGGCGTTCCAGACATGACCGATCGCAGCTTGGGGTCTCGAAGAATGGGTGTCACCGGCACACCATCTAAACAGGAAGTTCACAGCAACTCCCAACAACTCACAACTGGTGAATCACGTCAGAGAAGATAGTGTCTTGTAACGAGCTGCAGTGGCAACACTGCAATGAAGTCTAAAAGGGATAGAGCCAGAGTATCCACACATTAATAGGACATCCTTAATTAACCTAAATGCATGCTTTGCTGCTAACGTTTATACCGCTGAGGACTTATTACACAACTCATTAACTGTTCTTTAAATGTTTCACCTTCAGTCTTGAAAAAAATTCCCAAGACTGCAATTCCCAAAAAAAAAAAGACAAAATCTGATTTGGAAAAGATTAATGTGTTAATCCTTTAGTGGAATTTATACAGCATGCAAAAGACATGCTAAACATAATATGAACACAGCTACCTGTAAATGACCTGTATGCGCTTTAGTTTTGTATAAAATTATCCGACGGACTCTTCCGGTGCTTGACTTAGCACGCTTAGGCTAGCTATAATTCTAAAAGCTTTAAAAGGTTTGCATTATTTGCAGATTATTTGATGGTAGCTGCTTTCAGATTAATGACAATGTTTACTGAAGGTCTCTTTAGTGTTACAGATGGTCAGATTAGAGCCAGGAAACAGTGAGTACTCTGTCGTCCTGCACAGCCTCCCAATCCCCAGAGGCTGTATGCTACTTCTCACCTTGTGCCACCAGTGGTTGAAAATGATAGAAAGCAACAAGTGATGCCATCTTAAATGGGACCTCTGTACTTCCTGTTCTAAGTGTCTGTTTACATAATTCTGCCATTCCCGCCAAAAAGTGGTAGTATGGCACGGTTCCCGAAAAAAGCAGATAACGCCTCTTAATGTAGAACACAAAATGACACGTTCATACATATTCACACAGAGTGTACAGAATAATGAGGAAACCCAATGCAGATGGGTCTCACCTCAAGGGTCACCCAAACGTGAGAAGCTTGAACATAACTTACACCAAAGGCAAAAAATGATGACATTGCTCAGTACTGTCTGTCACTTAACCATTCACTACCATTTACTCCAGGTATAAAATCCAAGCAAATAATCACAGACAATTCAACGTTTTGAACAATTTCTAACATTGTAATATAATGACATAGAAATGAGAAACTCAGGTTAAAAAAAAACAACAAAAAAAAAACAATGCAAATGGCACTATTTATTGCAAACAGTGCCTGGCATGTACAGGCATGCAGGTAAATCGAGACCAGCTCTGCATGAGCAAGACTGGGTGAGCTGAGGTTTGCTTGAGTGTGCTGCAGTGCCTGAACAGTTAAGAGTGTGCAGATTTCTCCTCTCTTAAGATGTATGCAGTTGCATGCAGCAGTGCAGGCACAATACTGCACCGTGGGATTACCTTCCCCACCTCCCTGCATCACCTACTGGACAATTTCCCAGAGTTAAGAGCTGTTTTGATGTGCAAGTCTTTAGGCAAGTAGCTGTTCCCATGGTTTACCATTTGGCCCTGCATGCTGCATGAACACATGAGTCCCACCCCCCACCCCCACCCCCCCCTCAACCTACCCAATCCCTCTTGTCACTTGCTCCGCAGCAGTGCATTTTTTTCACAAAATGAGCTCCCAAAACTCCTCAAGGGGTTTGGGAGGGCCAGAACTGGTCTGCATCTTGCTTGAGCCAGACCTCCATAGCATCGTGCACATAAATAAGGCCTAGCACATGTCCACAGTCACCGGCACAGTCACCTCTTGGCATGCCCACACATACGAAGGCATGGGCTAAAAATTTACTTAAATTTATGGACATGCACATTAGACTGAGGATTTTTTTATTGCACTCCATCAAACCCCAGTCCAAATACACCAAAGCTCAATTGATATGTTTGGCTGAACATTTTCTCCCCACAGTCACAATATAACCAGCATAGCTGTCAGGGACCTGCACCATGTGGGAGGTTCAATGAGGAGGACACTATGTTGTTAATCAGAAAACTGCTCCTTCTACAGAATTACTGAGTGTGGCTGCATTTTCAGTGGGGGGCTGAAAGCACTGGTGCAGGATAAACTTTTCCACTGCGAATTAAATCAATGCACAGACCTTCCTCCGGCTGGGAAATATTTCCAGACTATCAGGGCTGGGGCCAGGACCAATGCATTTTGGTATGGAGATCTGCAGAAGCTTGTTGATGGATGGATTCTGGGAGCAAGCTGACTCATTTGAAGCTTAAGAGATGCTGTTTCTATTTCATTAAGGCACCCTCCTAACATAACGTGAGCACTGCTGTTGATATTCTCATTCCATTCAGAGAATGGAATTAGTAAAGGAAGAATGGCAGACTCTCACTCAGCATCCAGCTTCAAACCTCATGCAAGTTAATCATATCCGGGCCACACTGACAAAAGAGAAATAGAGAGAGTGGGAAGGAGAGGGATAACAGAGAAAACGTAACTTACTTCTGTGCTCTGCAGTGATTAAGCAAAACAAAGACAGAACACAGCACAAGTTTAAGAACCCAAAACCCACAGCTTAGACAACAACAGCTTAACCGTTATACTTTTTACTACACAGGAGCACAAGAAAGGAAGGGTAAGGAAAAGGAAGATTTTCTTAAGGAACTGCTATATGTATAAAGAGGAGTCGTTCAGGCACATCAACAGGCTGCCAACCTTTGTCAGTTGCAAAAGAAGAGCAGGTCTGGGTCTTCTAGGAAAGTTCTAGCAATTCCTGTTTCATATAACAATCACATAACAGGCTGTCTGTTGCTAAGTTTCCTGTCTTATGAATACTGTAGCATTCACAGCATCAACAGGTGCGGCTTGAGTATTCTATTCTCTAAAATCACACTTATGTGGAAAAATAATGATTAGCTTTACAGCCGCAAGGACACACAAATAAAACCAGTCCGTCGCCTGAACTGAAGTGAACGGGCATCAAGAATCCGGAAGACTTAAACAGCCCATTCAAAGATGGCTAACCAGCAGACAGGAGAAAAAAAGATGGAATTTGGAAAATACTGGCCAGATTTAATGACAGGAAGTCCAAAAGAAGACCCACCCTGTTATCAATTGGCACTCATTATACATTTGACATTGAGTTTAAATTTTAAATGTGTTCTTTATAGCAGTAAAAATTTATTCTTATTCATAGTTCTTACAAAAACAGGAACGTGAATTCCCATTAAATACTAATAGCAATGGCAACAATGTAAATACTGAATCAATATTTAAAAAGTACAACCATAATTATAAATTCTGCAAGAATACAACGTTAACTGATGGGCCGTCATCAATGACGACGAGCAGTTGAACAGTGGCATATGAGTCCCGACACACTGTACTTACTGGTGAATCGCCTGCAGAAACTTCCGCTGGTGTTTTCGCACCTTGGCATGATCGATCTTCTTCACCAGCTTGGTGTGTTTGTAGATTAGCCATGTTTCCCTGAGTACATTAGCAGCCGTGTTTTTGACCTGAGTCACAGTATGGAAACAGACAAACAGACATTTGCACTGATTAAAAACCAGACTCTTCTCCTGTTTTTGTTTGTTTGTTTTTTTTTTTTTTTTTTTTTGGGGGGGGGGGGGGGGGGGGGAAAAAAAACCAATTTTTTTTTTTTTTTTAAGAGTTTTTAAAAATTTTTTTTTTTTTTTTTTTTTTTTTTTTTATTTATAAAAGTT
>JAACJT020000028.1:951783-965324 GCA_009936485.2 Gymnarchus niloticus | reverse complement strand
TGGGAGTATCCTGATCTACCAATCAATGCTAGGGCTAAATAACGCCTCGAAACCTGTGGCGGGCGGGAGTATCATGATCTACCAATCAATGCTGGGTCTAAATAACGCTTCAAAACCTGTGATGTGTGGGAGTATCCTGATCTACCAATCAATGCTGGGTCTAAATAACGCTTCAAAACCGGTGATGTGTGGGAGTATCCTGATCTACCAATCAATGCTGGGTCTAAATAACGCTTCAAAACTGGTGATGTGTGGGAGTATCCTGATCTACCAATCAATGCTAGGGCTAAATAACGCCTCGAAACCTGTGGCGGGCGGGAGTATCATGAACTACCAATCAATGCTGGGTCTAAATAATGCTTCAAAACTTGTGGTGGCTGGGAGTACACAGAACTCCCACCTACCATGGGTTTTGAAGCCTCATTTGTCCCATTACTAAGTACATATACTTTACTTCCTGCAAATAAAGGCAAATACCGAGGACAATATCTGAATTATCAAAACTGGATGAAATTCTGTTTTCATTCTACATGTTACATATGAAAGACTTAGGAAAGTTTCCAGATATAATTAAATATAAAACACCTTTAATTCATTTTTGCCTGTACAGAGCATTAATGTGAGTGTTACATAGACTTTTTCAAAAGAGCAAAATTTTTCAAATTCTCCTGCACTGAGGGGTAGGAAATAGAAAAAACATACCATGATTCCAGTCAGTAGACACACACCCTTTCCACAGTATGTGTGAGGCACCATGTCTCCATATCCAATTGACAGGAAGGTAATTGAAATTAGCCACATAGCTCCTAGGAAGTTACTGGTCACTTCCTGTTTGTCATGATACCTGAAGTAGTGAAACAGAAAAAAGACAAATTCCAGTCAGAAGAGTAAAATATAAATGCCTCGGTGGACCATGTCTCGATTGGGGCAGTGCAGTGGAAATGCTACACAGAGTAAAATGCAGTATAAAATGAACTGTTTAATTCCAGGATATAGAATAGCTTTGGTGAGAAAAATCCTGTATTAATATTGAATCACACATAGAAAAATCCAACCTAAAAAAACAAATGTAAATAAATATTAGAAAATGTCAATGGAGGTGCAAAGAAAATATGTTTTTTTTATGCAAGGAAAAACTGAAAATCAACATTTTAAGCTTCTTGTCAAGTTTTAATTCTGGAGCCACTCAAACTATTATGCATTTAGATGTAGAAATATTTTAAGTAATTATAATAAAAAATGTGTAGAGCTGCCAGCAAAACCAAACTTTCACACAAGTGGCTGAAATTATGATCCATCAAGCAGTTAAAATGTGCCGGGTGCTTCCTCCTAGGACCAAAGTGCTTCCAGCCAATGACTTTGCTTGTATTGTACAGAAGCCAAAGTACATTAGTGACTTTTTTTCTCTGAAGTAAGATTTAATTCACAGCCTCTTGCTGGACGTGCAACAATTCAGTGTTATTAAGTTAATTGCAGAGAACTATTAATTCTGCCATTTAATAACTGGTCCCTTAAACCAGTGATTCTCTTTTCAGATCATGGCATCCTGTGCATGCACTATTTTTGTACCAGCTTTTTACAAATTAGTCTTGATTGTGTTGTTAATTAAATGAACCACGTAATTAAAATCACATTAAAGTTCATCATGGACTATTCACCTTTTCCTACTTGTGGTATATTTAGAATTGTGAAAAGGTTCAAAACATACCTTTTCCCTCACAAAATATAAAATTCATTATATGTTCATTGTTTTCAATAAACAGAAAAACTTTGCAGAAATTACTTTCATTCATTCATTTTAGCTTTAATTATGGTAGTAATAAAATGAGTTCATAATAAAACACAGATTGATCAATTTAGGCAATATGTTTTGATTATTTTATTCTGTTTTGCATGTTCTTAAAAATATCAAAACCATTATTCAAACACCATTTCCAAAAACTCTTCCAATGACTCTAACAAGTCTGTTACCAGTGTGTTATTCATTCAGTCAGAAGTTTAACTGAGATGCTTTAATGTATTAAAGCAATCATAACTAGTGTAAATTTACCTAAATGGTCAGCTCAGCCATCATCACAATCAATAATGAGTATGCATGAGGATCATAAATACTAAGAGAAATAAAAAAAAATCAAATGAGCAGCAACAATCAACGGAGTTCCATCAAATTTGCAGATACAACAATCTTGGAATTAAAAATATGGCCATATAATTTTTACAGCCCTTGAAATTTCCTTTAAAAATTCCGAAAATGCTCACCACTGCTTTAAGGGAAAATGGCTGCAAAGTAACCAAAATGTACTCAATGATGGTTTATGCCAAAATCGATAGACTGCATTAATTCATAAGATGAAGTAATTAGAATATTGCTAAAGGGAGTGATATCCGTACACAGAATGTATGCTTTCTTTGCAAAAAACTCATTTGTAATTCACCACCACTATGACCAAGACAATTAACTCATCAACTGTCCCTTGATCCAACAGAAAATCATTACAAGACAAATGTTCAGCTCTACTACCTGAAAAATGAACAAATACCCACCTCAGCTCAAACCTGTCGCACTGTCGTCTGTTTTTTTTTTTTAAACAAACAACAGTCGTCTTCTTCATTCTCGAATCCCTTACGCACTCTATACTTTTTTCAATTAGCTGATGTTCTACAATAGATAATGCCTGTTCTTGGTGCTATGGTAGGAAAATTTCAAAGCGCAGCAGTTGTAAGTTTTTGCTCTCAATTTGTATCTAATATGACAGGGAGAAAACTGAGCATGGAATTTTAATTACACCAGATTACTCTCAGAAATTTTACCCTTAACACTTTGCAATGATTCTGTTCAAATATAGGAAATGAAAAGAAGGCGAAAGGAATACTGAGTCATTGCATATGGATATGACTCCAATGAGATACCCAGCTCTTTAATACTTATGCGACAATATTTCAGATGGCCTCTAGCCAAGACTGCCAAAAACACTCTGACCTGAAACAGTCTAAATTGTATGACTTGTTAAATTAAACTGAAATAGTCAAACAAAAGTACGTTTCGTAACATGTATGAAAGAACGTGCAACAGTATGTTAACACCATTTAGAAAGAATAGCACTAAAATGGCTGCATTGCTTTACCAGTTTATTTGTCAGATTTATGTTTAGCCTGTTGCTTTTTGTTGTCAGTCAGAGAGCAACAATGGCATACATTTCTTAAAGTTTTCAGTACTCAGTATATACCGTGGTAACAATGAAACATCTGTGTGTTGAGTTTGTGGGCAGACTTCCATTAATATCAGCTGGACCTTAATATTGACACTTTCTGCCAAATGTTTGTGCTGGACACTGCTGTTACCGAACAGAAATCATTGCAGATTTTCATTTGTGGATCGGCAGCAGTTTTTTTAGCAAACAAACAAGCAAACAAAAAGACTTACACTGCAATGTACAAACTTTCTTTTAAGGAAACACATACGGATTTAGACCTCTCAACAACTGACGTCAACATCAATGGCTCCAAAGCTAAATGAATGTGCCTTGACCATACAGTTGAAAATGATCAACCAGCAAATAGATCCATTTAGCAGATAATTTTTTGAGGTTGCCTCCTGACGCTTAGGATTTTGAGACTGTTCATTGGAAGAGTAATATTCTAAGCAGTACCTCGTAGTGGGTCCAAACCCCTGTCTGATCACACTGTTTACATATACTCAGAATTCATGCTCCGACTAAAATAGACCCTTTTCTGAATTTTTGGAACTAGCACAGGCTGTATTCTCATGCAAAAACTAATATATAATAATCATGCCGGAAATTTTCATATTTTCACATCCAGCATGCTGATAAACAGAACAGTATATTGAGAGCAAAATGAAAACCTGAACCACAAATTAATAGTAAGTATTAAGATGTAGCTGTCCTCAGATTGGTTATGAAAGACTTGTACCTGGTATATTTCAGCATGCATGGCAAGGGTTAGGGGCAATGAAGCTTAAAGGTCTGTATGAATAGGTGTATGTAAAAAGAAATAAAGAAGTCAACAGCCTCCCAAAGTTTGTTGACCAGTGCAAAGGACGAACTATTATAAAGGATATTAATGTGTCTAATTAAATCCACAGCATTATTTTATAGTTATTAATTGTTATTGGCTATATTTTAAATCACTTATTTTAAAGAACGTCTTTCATCAGTAATTTAAAGTTATTTTCAAAATGTCACTTGCTAGGTAGACATTGCACTGCTTTTGCCACAGCTGGAGGGTTGGTGTGGTTGCCAAGACCTTAGAAGTTTGTTTCATAAAACCCTGCAACGATCGATGTGTTAGAAAGTCACATGAGAGGGAGATTGATGACCTAGAAGCTCACTTTTGCACAGCACCGGTCACCAAGAAAAGGTATTCACCTCTAAGCTAACATACGCTCAAAGAACCTCAGAGGTTAGCTTATCGAGCTTTCAGGTGAAGGACCACCTGAAGATGTTAAGAGATTTGGGAGGTGTTCAAAATGGATGCCCCATTGTCATATTTAGAAGGGCATTTAACTACTAACAGAGGTAACAGACTATCTTAGATAGATTTACAGCTTGGGATATCAGTAAATACATTTTATTTTACCATTGTTCTAACGGAGATCATAGACTTCAAAACAGATACTGTATCTATATTATTGTTCATTAACTATCCACAGAACCTCTTAGAATGAATATGCAGAAATTAGAACCAGAAAAAGCAATAAAATCTCACTTTAGCCAAAACATGTCCAGGGTGTTGGCACAACTCTCCGTTATATGGTTAATGATCCGGTGGATTGTAAGTTTCAGTCAATCAGCTCTTTTTCATTAGCATCTTCAGTGTTTTGCAGAAACTGCTGAAGCATCTCCAATGCACAGAATTCTTATAATTCCTGCAAACAAGGAACATCACTTCTCCATTGAGTGCTCTTCTTTTCATGTCACATTATTGCAAATGACTAGCGAGCTGAAGTACACCAGCTGTCAAGCAGTTTTCTTCATCATAATAAAGTTTGTGTGTGTCTTGGGCACATGAATGACTCTTATTTACAGGCTGTTTTGGAGATCCAAACTGAAAAAATTAGCCAAAAATAAAGTAAGTGCTTCATGAATATTCTTTTTACTATTACTGGTCAGGACACCCTCCTAATGGGTTAAAGTTACTTTAACCATTTAGACATTTCATAATGATGAATAAAATGACTGCATATAACTAAAGTTGAGCATCAGCTTCAAAACTCAGAGACTTAAGCACTTCAATGGTAAAGTCACAATGTTTCCAGCGAAAGAAGAACTGGTGGTAATTCATCAATGACGTGCATGGTGATTGTGGACCAAAGGAACTGTAGGCTCTCAATATACTGTGCACTGAAATGGAATGGAACAGAGCTGGCACCACCGTAACATAAGACTAGGGGATTCAGCTGGCAGAAAGTCGCCCAGGTTCTACACTTCCTCCCAATTCAATGGCTTTTCCTTCATAAATCGGGCCCAGTTTCATTGGCATCGAGATTGGTTTTAAGAGACTCCCTGAGCTGTGCTGTTGTGTTCCAGCTTTCTGTGGCTTTATTTGCAGAAGACGCGAAGATGAGAATACAACACCCAGCTGACCCAATTAATTAGCCTCCAGAGTGTGTGCTGGGGGAATAAAGCACTGCGACAAGATCATTCTGTCTTCTCCATTACAAGAAAATACTTCCCTGAAGAAAGGCACCGTATGGATGAGTTAAACATATTCATTCCCCAATCACACTCAAGCATGACTAGTAACACGCCAGAAAAAGACTGCACTAAATCAACAGCAAATGTAACGAGAACCTCAACAGCCGCATGGCTCGAAAGAAAACATAAGAAAATGCAAACAGCTGTATGGACCGGACACATCCAGGAAGAAGTTTTCCTTGCTTAAATTCATTAGTAGTTCAGAAATAAAACAACAGTTTTTCAGAGCTGGATGGCAGAAGAAAACATCATCGACAAATTCCACAATAAGGTAAACTATGGCCCTTGGTAATCAAATTTGCCTGTTAAATTTTATGAGAGCAACTTCAGGCTATTCGACTAAACTGATGTCCACTAGAAAAGGTAATGATGCTGCATACAACATTACCATGGGCTGAGCTGCAGCACTTATTTCTGGGACAACAGAAGCATTGTACTGGTTGGCCCAGGACAAACATGGGGTTGCACACATTTGCTCAGTTAAAGCTTCTAGCACATGCGTTGTTGTCATCATCTGAAGAGCAGCAACTTTCATTTATCTCCTGTTGTACTGAAAACAGATAGCTTTTGGTTATCGATCTTCCCGCACACTTAGCTCTGTTTGATGGAGCTTGCTCATCTAAGTTCCCAAGTTCCTCAAAGGCACTTAGGAAGACACCAGACCATAAAAAAAAATCTAATAAAATATGTAGTAAAAAATATCTCATTGTTTTTGAAACTTTTTTTAATGACAATGTTTGAATGCAAAAAAAAAAAAAAAAATCGGACAAATTTCTTTATTATAGAAATGGGGGATCAAACAGGGATCATGTTTGGCTGTACTCATGCTAATTCACCAGAAAGGTGAAAAGGTTTGATTATGTTCGTTAACCCATTTACCTGTGACGTGAATGGTGCATGCACCTCTATAAAAACAATAATAATAATGCACATTGAGATCACTGTAAATCTCTTATACTATTATTTAATAAAAATACAACAAATATCAGTATATTAGGTGTCTTTTGTTTAGCTGTGTGATTCCTAGGAGCCACCTACATTGCAGAACACCTCAAGGAGGGGTCTGCTGTAATATGAAACAACTTCATGATTAAATTTCAAAACTGCACAGTAACTCTAACTTTCTCACACTGGTATCTTCAACCAATCAGCATTTTGCTGCCGGAAAATCCATTTTCACTGATTCTTATTATACCATTTCAGTCCCATTTCTTTCCAGCATCTACCACGGTGAAGCACTGCTGCAATCCATCCAGCTGATGTATTAAAATATACGCTAATGCAGCCCAAAAGTCCGCTGCATACGACAGTTTTCAAAATCTTTACTACTGAAGCGTGGTGTATTTGCATGCAGGTGTGTGTCTGTGAGGATGAGGAGATTCTGGGGGACATCTGAGCTGAAAAAATGCTGCCTTGACATCTCTGTAAAGGAAAACTTTTTTACAAGTTATCTGGGCCAGGGGTTAGGGGCCAGATATACTCTACATTTGCTAGTCTGCCCCGTGATGCAAGCAATGGTAAGCATTGAGTGATATACATAAAAGAAAGCAAGGGAACAAACAAATGAAACAATCATGACATTAAAGAGCAACATAGGAGACAAAGTAAAAGAAGCACTGACACAAGCTACAACAACAGACTCTAATTTACATTCTTCACTGTTATTGACCAGTTGGTTCTATTAATATCTATTATATTATTAAAATCAAGACCTGAACCAATCCAAGCAAGCCTGGCTTCTTAGTTAAGGCAGAAGCTTTTCACAAAATCATGCAAATGGTCTTATGTGAGGTTTTGCGAGCGATTAGCTCACACACCATCTCAAACAGTCTATGCAGATCGTGGTATGTCTGCGTTGACCATCAGGCATGTCTCAGCTACCTTGTGGTGGGAAAGACAGCATGGGAAATGTAAGGTCTACATGGTTTGGGTAAAGTGAGGACTTAGAAACAAAATGAGTTCAAAGTAAGGCTGACCGAAGGTGCTGCTGCCTCATACCGAGCTTCCACACTGTGACCGGATACCTCCTCGAACCTGCACCCCACCCCGAGCCTGCCCCCGCTTTGTCTTTTATTTTCCCACCAGGTGGGCAAACAGGGTCCAGGAGAGACTGCTGCATGTACTTGTTCAGCCACAAGCGGTACGTGTTGCCTGGGGGCATCCCCACATACGTGGTGAGTCTGTGGGTCCAGAAGCCGAGTGCCTTCAGGGAGTGGCGGCCTCCCGGAGGAAGCAGAGATTAGGTAAACATGAATACTCCAAGGCTGTTACAGGATTTAACCCCTCAACAGCCGGAAATACAGTAGAACCTCACCGCACTGCTCCATCTTTGATGGGGACTGTACTAGAATGGACAGCTGAATCCTCCTCTAGAAATAATGAAACAAAACAGGAAGTTGTAACGCTGGATAGATCTTATTCTGACAATATACTCGTTTTGTACTCTTCATATTTTTGGTTCGGCGTTATCTCCCAGCTTTTGCTATTAACAGACAACGAAATCAATAGGTGGTTTACAACACTAAGTATGTACTTTAACAGTTTTTCATCTATGTTTTTATGTGTCTCTTCACACGTGAATATATTTTTCAATCGGTTTTAACTTGGAGGTCTTGCAGTGCAATGCATGTTCTACAACAAACCAATTCCTGTACAGAGCTGACAAATTCCAGAATAACAACGAGTAACCGATTCGCCCTAAACTGACGTGTGAAGGCGATCTAAGGCACATATTTTACCACTTCGCCCTCTTTGCTTCTCTTCCACTCCCAACCGCACGATAAAGGGAAGCTTCCCTCCCGATCCGGGGTCTGATTTCAGGCGTTCCCGCCAAAGCGCCGACGATAATTCGCGATTCGCCTTTTCAAGTGAGCACAGCTCTGTGTTCACACTGCTCCGGAGGAGAACGAACGCAGCACTTCATAAGTGCTCATGTTTGCTTCACTTTCTTGTCATGGCTTTTCTAGAAGTGCACCGCGTGACTGAAATGTTTTATTGTTTTTCTCTCTATCTGGACTGCAACCCCCCCCTCTTGCAGAGCAGCAGTGGCGCCAGCTCGGTATAATGATGGCTTTTCCAGGGCTAGAGAACAAGGACTCACATGGTATCCCTATGGCGCAGCATAGCGGGGAAATAGAAAGCACAAAAGTGAGTTACAGGTAACACACAGGTCATTTATCAGACGGGCCAAGAGGTGAGCGACGTCCTGACATGCATGGTTACTAACTGGCCTGCCCTGTAGGGAGGACAAGAGCCTCCCATTATCTCATCCTTCAATCTCCTTCTCCAGACCCGTTTTCATGAGGGTTGGACCCTGCTTACATTATGCCCTGTACGTCACAGCAAACACTACATCCTGGCTCAACGTGCAACACACGGAATAGTGATTCTACATCTAAGCAGTAGCACAACAACTCTGCCAAAATAGATTTTTCTCAAAACCCTTCTCATGCTCATTCTCTTATTTATTTTCAATTATAAGCATTCACGTCCATTCCAATGCCAGACTGGAGGCTGGCAAAGAGTTTTAAACAAAAAAAAAGTACAGACGATACAACATGTTTCAAAACCTGGGGGATACTTCTTTTTAATCATTGTAATTTGCAAAGAAAGATGGCAAATAGATAATATATGAGCAGAAACAATAGTAATTAAGCTTAAAAATCACTATATGTAAGTCACTCGAACATGATCTGTCTTGATTTGTAGTCTAAAAACAGACTGGAGAGATTTGACTGATCCATTGGTGCTGGGCCCTGATGTAATAAAACTTTGCCTGGTTTATGCCTCATTCGCCATGAAACGGAGTCACTGATTCTCTCCTAGTAGTGATACTACTGGCATGTAGGAGGCAGTAAGGGGAGGAGCATATCAGGAGGTAGGAGGAGTCTGCAGATTAGGGAATACAGTGATGGTAGGGGAGACAAAGTCAGAAGCCTGTGTACACCAAGATGGCAGGGCTGGGGGATGACTAAATGGCTTGAGTTTCCATCTTGCTCTGCTCCTTTCTTCTAACCTACTTTCGTTTGATCCAAAGTATTAAAAATGCCATCAGTTAAAGTAAAACTGCAGGCACGCTACCTTAAATCTATGATGGGAATTTAAAATAAAACTGCAGGCACTCTACCTTAAATCTATGACGTAAATTTTTGCTTTCACTTTTAAAGCAGGTTTCAAACAATTAAAAGAATGAGAGAAACACCATGAGTAAGAAAGCACTCAAGAAAGTAAAGCAGGGCATCAACTGTAAAGATTAAGACACAAGTTAATAATTTGAATCAGTGCAGGTTTTACAGGCAGATGCTGTGTCCTTCCCTGTTTGGTAATCTACTAACTTCTAAACAAAACCATCTAGCCCCTGGAGGTAAATCAGTTTATGAAAAAAGATCCTGATCCTGATGGAAGGGGATAGTTTAACTTCGCCAAAACTAATCATCCCTTAAGCAATGATCTTATTATGACTTATGTAAGGACTATTTAAAGAAAAGCAAAGCCAGTCAAGCACACGTCTTTGGCAATCAGAACTGACAGCCAGTGCTTCTAATGCCTTCAGAGAAACACACGGTAGGTTCCAGTGACTGCAGGGAGCATCCGAAGAGGGACGTACCTCTCACAGACACGCACTGTCCATGCAGCGATGATCCAGGAGGAGATGCTGAAGACTAGTAGCACAGTGCCCGGACAGATGGTCATTAGCGTCTTCATAACGAAGCGGGTGTTGAAGTTGATCTTATTGAGGGCACCGATGCTGCGGGATGAGGCGTCGGTGAAAAGCTTACTGTGCAGGAGCATGACACGGCCGATCAGGTAGAGGCGCAGGAACATGGGTATGGAGAGAATAATGTCCACGTCGGCATTGGCCACCGAGGGCGCATACGTGAAGGCCAGCCGGGCGGTCCACGTGAAGACGTACTGGCCTGGGATGGGATGGATAGCGCACACCAGCAACTCCAGTACAATGAAGAAAATCCTTTCATATGTCATGGCTATCCTCCAGTCGTCCGCCCCGTTGTCCACCATAAACAGCTGCAGTGAAGGGATGAGGAGAACGGGACCAAGTCGAAGGACACGAGGTGAGGACATCAGTTATCAAGGAGGAGTGAGATTCCATTGTCTGCCACACCTTGTCTTTTACACATTTCTTTTAGATGATTTATGCATTATTGCTATTTCTGTAATGTGCCATTCTGCCATATGTATATATGTATATGGAATGCACACACACACACACGCACACACAATCATATACCACAGACAATTTAGGCAAACCAATTAGCCAAACTGCACGTCTTTGGACTATGGGAGGAAACCATAGTACCCAGAATTAACCCATAAGACATGGGGAGAGCATGCAAACTCCACACAGACAGAGCTGAGGCATCAGTGTAATTGGTCCTTACTTAAAACACATCAAAAACAAATTTATGTATACTTCACAAAAAATTCTCTGTGAATATATATAATATATATATATATACATAGCAGGCCGAGAAAATGTTTAAAGCCATTTATCTGGGCAGTAACTGTACAACTCTTCTTAAAAAACACAAATTAACATTAGCGCATAAACAGCAATACAACCCCAAATCAGAAAAAGTTGGGACAGTATGGAAAATGCAAATAAAAAATGCAGTGATTTTTAAATTTATTTTGACTTTTATTTCATTGCAGACAGTATGAACCCAAGATATTTCATGTTTTAAATCATGTTGCAGGCCTGAAATTCAGGAATGGATGTATATTAATAAATTAAATGAAGTTGACCAGACAAAACATGAAATATCTTGGGTTCATACTGTCTGGAATGAAATAAAAGTCAAAGGAAATTTAAGAATCACTGCATTTTTTTAAATTTGCATTTTCCATACCATTCTAGCTTTTTCTGATTTGGTATTAAATGGTAACTGTAAATTCTGGGGTGACATGAAGAGATGTTTTAAAATATGTAAACTGACAGACTTTAACCAAGACAAAGTCAGTTTTACACTAATATCAGCATGACAGACTGCACATTACTGTACGTACAAGTATTTGAATGCGCTTAGACTGAAATTACAATTTAGAAGACCATTTAAGTATTATCTGCATGTGACAAATTCATGAAATATTATCATCTAATTAACAAGGCTAATTAGTTAACAACTTTGTGTTTAATGTGGTCATAAATTATCCTTTTCTTTTTCTGCCCATCTGGAAGACATTGACTCCACACTTGAATGAGACACTGTGTAAAAATATGACAATACAATAACCACAAAATTTATTCAGTTGTGACAGTGAAGTACTCCTGAAAACACAAAAGAACAGAATTGGGCTAGTTAATTCTACAGAACTAATGTGCTGTAGATGAGCCTGTTCTTTGGGGGTGTAAGCCCCATTACCGTGTTTTCCTATAGATGAGACTGTTCTTTGGGGGTGTAAGCCCCATTACCGTGTTGTCCTATAGATGAGCCTGTTCTTTGGGGGTGTAAGCCCCATTACCGTGTTGTCCTATAGATGAGCCTGTTCTTTGGGGTTGTAAGCCCCATGACCATGTTGTCCTATAGATGAGCCTGTTCTTTGGGGTGTAAGCCGCATTACTGTGTTGTCCGAGATATGAATCTGTTCTTTGGGGGTGTAAGTTCCATTACTGTGTTGTTTGCCCTGCACCCAAGACACCTTCAGATGTGGACTCACCTGGATTTCGCGGGCATGGTACATTATAATGAGACCAAGCAAGATAACAGTGGAAAGGCTGATAAGGCATTTCAGTGCAAATGAATATGAAGATTCCTGCAAAATAATAGAGGGAGAGAGAGACAAAAGGGAGGGGAAAATGAACATAAAGTAAATTATGGGACCGCCTGTGCTTTGCAGTTAACAACAAAGTCACTATAGTGAAATATTTTTCTCTTTTACTCTATTGTTTTAGCATGTGTTAAGAGGATGAATGTATATCAATTTTGCAGTCTCTTCAGAAAATAAAAAAATATTGTGTCAGAAGAGCAACACAAACAAAGACATAATTAGGACAGAAAAAAGTTTGCCTTCAATGGAAATCTTGAAAAGTTCCCAAGGCAAAATAATCATTCCATAAAATAAAAAAAGAACAAAATCGCCAAAGGCGAAGTTTGATTATGGTCCTTCGGATGCAGCTCAATGGCGCGAACATGTGTAATTGAGATTAATAACAGGGGCTGCAGTACATCTGTGAGCGGAAATGCGCCGAGTGCTGCAGTGTGGTGTGGAGAGGTGCAGGCCAGCACAGCAGCTGGTGGATGCATCCTGCCGCTGTCACTCTCACACCAAACGCAGGGACGTGTCCATTCCCATTAAAGCTGAGCATCAAGCGAGGGGTTAATGGCCTAGCTAACACATTTCATGTGCCCTGTGACAGATTGGTACCCCGTCTGAGGTGTGCCCTGACCTATGCTGTCCTCCACTACTCTGTTCTAGAGTGTTTGCAAGATGGACGCACAGGAAATCCATCCCAAGCTGCCTATTTGGTACAGCGTAGATGGCAGGAATTCACGGATTACAACAGGGGTATTTGAAAGTGACATATACATATTATAAAACTGGTTCAACCTTAAGGTCATTTGCCCAAGACCATTCTGTTATTTGAGATTACATTGTCATATTTGTATTTTTAATTGTTTATAGGGGTGTCATGTGGGTAAACAGGAGGTTGTGAGTAGGAGGACTGGACAGGCAGCATCTGAAACTCTGGGGGGGGGGGGGGGGGGGGAAAAAAACTTATCTATTCAATAATATAGAACAGACAACCAAAATTTCGGGGGCCCTCCCCCGGGGGGTTTGCCCAGCTCTGCGTATGTCCATAAATAA